>APFE031094898.1:44149-121233 GCA_000404065.3 Pinus taeda | reverse complement strand
CTCTAAACATGCATTATCATACGAGAAACCAAGTGTTTTAGATCCTACTTGTAGTCCAACGCTGTTGTAGTAGTCTAGCCTCGTCGATCCAGATGAGCTCCTCCTTCACTTCGAAACCTGCTTTCACTAACAATCAAATGATTACATAGCACCTGAATATCTCATAAAACAAAACATATTCAACATATAGACCAAGGAGTATATGAAACAATTCATTAATAACAAATCATTGAGAAGAATGGACTTATTTGTAATAATAGGAAACAAAAGAAACCATTACAACCTGAGCCTTGGTGTTGTGCAAGTTCCTCCCAGGGTCCAGCAAGAGTTTTCCTCTACTTTGAAAAGCTCACCCACTTCCAATTGAAACAAGAAAGGATGGTAATCTCTCCTCACAAGCTTACAATGGAAGTCCTAATTCCAGCAGCATCTACCCTTTGGAATGTTCAGCTTTCAACCTCCCCTCCTCTGGCCCAAGGCCTGTATTTATAGTGTTCTAGAGGAAGTTATTCAGTTCCAACATCAATGGGATACTCCCTCTTTTGGATGGGGTAGCTCCTCTCTTGATGGGATAAGTTCCTCTATCATAGGGATGCATGAACCATCTGGAGGCGCTCAATACACGTCAAACACTCTTCTAGAAAGCTCTAGAAGTGACCACAAGTAACTTTTTTAAGATGAAACTCGTGCCTTTTGACCTTTACAGGAGTACACACCCATCCCTTGACTTACAGAGTGTACAAGTACGCAAGTACAATGAGCTTGGGATGCGTACACGCAGGCAAGGTAGAGAGAACCTGCGTACTCAGAGATAAACATGATTTTTAATGACTTTCTCTCTTTTTTGAAGTTTGACATGGAGAGCAGAGGTATAAGGCTTGACAAGGAGGATAATATGACTATTGATGGAGCCATATTAACTGCAGATAGTCATGGTGACAAATTTCAGTGTAACAGGGAGAAAAAGAAAGATCCCCTACACATACTATTTGAGTATGATACTATCAAAAGAGGACCTTAGGAAATAGTTTTGGATTACTGTGCAAGATTTAACAATGTTTATAATGCAATACCCCAAAATTTAAGAGCTCCACCTGATCTTGCTTTGTACAAATTCCCGGATGGCTTTGATGCTGAGATGGCATATCAGTTAGGGGAAAGAGCCCCTCAAAGCCTTTCAGAAATGCAAGATGTTGCTGTTAGTGTGGAAGCAAATCTAATTGCTAAAAGAAATAGAGCCAGAATTGAGAGAAGAACCACTTTCAAAGAAGAACCATCAGCCTTCGATCAGAAGCTAGATGCTATCATTAATGGCATCCACAGGCTGGGTGACAGAGTAGACAATGTTGAGAGGAAAACTTCATGGGAGGGTCAACAGCCCAATGCCATCAGGAACCCAAACTTCAGAAAAAATAAAAACACAAACATTGGAAGGGCCAGTCCCGACCATGATATTAGGCCTCCTTTTCAAGAAAACTATGCGGAGGCATCTACATCCGCTGAGCCCACAGATGGGACTCATATGAACCTGATAGATTCAGAAAATGAACAACAAATCTTTCTTACGGAAGAAGATCGACCATATCCTGATGCAAAACAATTTCATACCAAGTCGGGAGAGTCCTTTGACTTTAAACAAGGCTATGATACCACTGTGTACGAGGTACACAAGCAATACAAATTAAGAACAAGGACCATTGATGTTCCCCCATCTAGCAGAATAAAAGATTGTAAACAACTCAACAAAAGTAAAGGAAATATCACTAATAATCAACCAGCTGACAGATCTGTCCCAAACCCTCATCAGGTAACTGTGGAGGATGTAACAGACACACACTCTCCTGTTGATCGACCCCTACCTCCCTCCTTCCCGAAAGAAAATCTGAATAGTACTCCCAAAAATATTCCCAAAATAGAGATACCACAAACCGTCATACATCATGACATAGATACTCCAAGAGAAAACATAGAGAGTATGCATGAGAAAGAGAAATTCGCCACTGTCAATGCCAAAATCTCATTGGAAAAACCGTTCAATTTAGAAGCAGAGATTGGAAAACTCAAGATTTCCATTCCCCTCTCAGAACTTGCTAAACATGACGTATATAGACAACAAATTCAAAGGTCACTTCATTTACCAGAAATAAGGGATGATGTAAACGTTTTAGATGATACCCCCGAACTATTGTTTGGTCCAGAAGTTAACGGAAAAACAACATATGGACCTGTTCCACCTTTTTATGTCAGTCTGCACATACATGACAAAATACTGCATAAGCTATGTTTGACTAGTGCCTACATAACCTTTGCCCAAGTTGTAATGGAAAGGTTGAACCTTGATGTCACAAGGCCGTACAAAGATCTGTATTCCTTTGATTCAAGTCAAGTCAAATGCTTATGCTTGATCAAAGACCTTTGTGTCTCTCTAGTCCAATTCCCCAACAAGACAATCTTAATGGACATAGTAGTTGCCGATATTCCCACAAAGTATGGCATGCTCCTATCGAGATCATGGGGAGCCAAATTGCAAGGATCCCTTCAACTCGACCTCTCTTATGCCACTATATCTATCTTGGGGCAACCAAAGAGACTATATAGAGAAACATTAATGAAGTTTGTGGTAAGCAGTGAGGAAAAGCCCCAAAATTTTCCAGTATACTCAATCCATTCCGATATGGATTCTTTTATTTTATTTAATGATAACACCAGCCCTCCAACTGATGATAAGCTGTTATCTTTGGAGCAAGGAAAGTACATCAATGAGGAATCAGTTGCCAACACTTATGAAATTGTCTCCATAGCCAAGGCAACCAACAAACAACAAGAAGAAAACAACGAAACAGAAATTATAAGTCTGCCCGATCCCCAAAACACTGAAACTCTCAATACAAACCTTAAACAAGAAATCACATGGTATTTGGAGTTTGATGGTTTGGTTAACAAGTTAGGAGCAGGGGCTGGAGTGTGGATTTACAATACTCATGATAATCACGCACAAGGCCATGCCTATAGACTAAATTTTAGATGTACAAACAACATGGCAGAATATGAAGCCCTTCTCTTAGGCCTTAAGTTGCTCAAAATCCTAGGAGCTATTAAAGTCTCCATCCTAGGTGACTCTGACTTGATTATACAACAAATAAAGGGTAACTTTGTCGCTAATGATAGTAGAATGAGAGCTTACAGAGCTTCTGCCACCGAGTTACTCAATGCCTTCAGTGAATTCAAGCTTGCCAAAATTCCACGAGATCATAATATTCATGCCCATAGTCTAGAAACCTTTGCTAGCACATGTAAGCTTCCCTTTGAACCAAATCACCAGTTCACCGCTGAAATAAAACACAGACCTTCGGTCCCCAACAATGTCAAGGACTGGCAGGTATTTCAAAATGATGCCCAAATTAACAGTTTCTTAACTCTGGAGGACGAATTTTCTAACACAAACATTGACATGGATGCCATGGCCGACTCACAACAGTTAGCAGAAAAAAACCACCTGGCTGTAACAGCTGCAACAGCTAAACAAATCCTCAACCCAATTATTTTTAACCATACAAACATAGAACAGTTGAAACAACTCTGTTTAGAGGAAACAACCAAAGTGGAGGATGAATTTATTGATCTGAAGAGTAATGTTATACCTGCCGGCCTTACTCCATTGGAAGACATGTTTGATGATAATGATGTGCCAAAAAAGCCAAAGATGGAACCTTTGAATGCTGCCATGGAAGAACACAACATAGGAACAGCAGAGCATCCCATAATGATTAAGTTATCCAAAAATCTGCCCCCTGACCAAAAACCGAAATGTGTAGATTTGTTCAAAGAATTCCAAGATGTATTTTCCTGGAGTTATGAGGACTTGAAGTCCTATGACACCTCAGTAATCCAACATACCATTCTTTAAACCAAATCAAAAACCTTTAAACAGAACTTAGAAGATCGCCCCAGCTTCTTCCTTGAGAAAAGAAATAAAGAGAAGTTTGTAGCGGTATTCATTGCCCATCAGTTTCTCTGAATGGTGTCTAACTTATTTCTCCAGAAAAAACAGGAGAATAGGAATGTGTGTAGATTGAGAAATTAAACAGGTCTCTCTAAAAGACCACTACCGTGCCCAAAATGGACCATATCTGCAAAGAGTAGTGGGTTCTCTAGATTTTACTAGATGATTTTCAGATCATCAAATACTTGTTCACCAGAGACAGGACAAGACAGCTTTACCACACCGTGGGGAACCTTAGTACTTAAAATGCTTTGGCGAAAAATGTTGGTGCACCTTTTAAGGCAATGGATATGCATTTCTAAGGAGATCATGTTCTCATAGTTTACCTTGATGACTGACCCATTCTCCAATCTAACCAGAGCACCGTAAGACTTAAGCAATTTCATGAATGCAAGAATATGGCATTTCCTTGATCCTAAAAGTCCTGTTTGCCTTGAGAAGGCAAGCTTTGGCATATAATATCAAAAGATGGGATTAGAATTGACCCAGAAAGAATTCAGCTATTTTCATCCCTTTCAAGAAACTAAAAGAACTGCAAGCTTCCTTGAAAGGTCTCCTAAGGAGATTTATCCCAAACCTAGCCGAGCTAATAAGGCTATTGAGCAACATGTTGAAGAAGGATGCCAAGGTAAAGTGGTCTCTTGAAACCATGCAGGCTTTTGAGAGTATAAAAACTGCCCTAACTCAAACGCCCGTCCTCACCAGTCCTCAATTCGACAGAGATTTTATCATTTTTTCCTTTGCATCCGAACACACTATAGCTGCTATCCTTCTGCAGAAAGATGATCAGGTTAACGAAAAGCCAATTTCTTTCTTCAGCTGAGCTTTGAGAGATGCACCCTTGAAATATCAGATTATGGAAAAGCATGCCTATGCCCTAGTCAAAGCCATCAAAGATTCCAGAATTTACATCCTATACTCCCACGTGATTGCCTATGTCCCTGACACTGGTGTAAAGGATATACTAACTCAAGAGGGACTAGAAGGCAAAAGAGGCAAGTGGATTGCCAACATCCTTGAATACGACATTGAAATAAAGCCCACCAAGCTCATAAAAGGACAAGGGTTAGCCAAACTAATGTCCGAAACAAACTTCCAAGCATTAGACATTAATCAACTGGACAATGAACCGGATCTGGCGACTCCACAGATCAGTGAAACCTTCATGCGATCCGCATGGTATGCGGATATTTGCTTTGTATTGTTAAACCTGTGTGCTCCCCCACGATTGTCCAGAACCAAGAAAAGATTTTTAAGGATGAAATCATCAAAATTTTGTGTCATAGATAATGCTTTGTTTTGGAAAAATAATGAAGATATTTTACTTAATTGTTTGACTATAAATGAAACTAACAGCATCATGAAAGAATTCCATGCAGGGGACTGTGGAGGACACTTATATTGGAAATCCATGGCTGACAAGATCTTACGACGCGTTTCGAACCAACCAGTGTGGTTCATCGTCAGGACAAGTTGAAGATCAAATCCAGCTTAGCCTGTTTAAATAGTATGTGCAGAGACTCCAACGACTATATTGCCAACGGCTAATTTTGACCTAATGACCCAAGAAAGACCAATAATATTATTGTTATATATTTAATTATTTATATAAATTCAAAAACCTAACTAATTCATATTAAAATAATAATATTTTTATTATAATTTATCATTTATACCTAATGGTCCAACTAATATATTTATAATTACTTTAATAATTTATATTTATTAAATAATTAATTAATTTATTATTCCAATAATATTATTACAAATAATATTCTAGATACATTAAATTACTATTATTCTTAGAAACTAGTTAAATAAGGTAAATTCTATAACTAAAGTATAATTTGTTAATAGCTTGTTTATTAATAAATGTATGTATATGTACCAAAAAACGAACTAACTCAAACTAAAATAATATTGGTACATCATATAATTATTTAATAATACTATTTATTTATCATTTAAATCTAAGGTCCATTTGAAGCCAAATTAATGAATTATATCCACTATTAAGGTATAATTTTATAATTAATTTAATAATCTATGAAGTAATCTATATTCATTTAATAATTTCTTCATCCAATCAAAATAATTATATTATTACATTAAAATCCATGAAATAAGATAAAGTATGTAGTAATTATTATTTCCAATCCAATTTACCTCTTTCATGAATATCAATCTTCTAATTATAAAATTCTTGATTAAATGAAACCCTAAAAGGAAATAAGGATAATACAATCATTGGTTCGAAATTAGCTTAAAACCTACTAATAACTCATATATAATAATAGGACCAACCAAACTAAAGCCTAAGGGATGCTAGGAATAATGGGGAAGAAATCCAAGGGACAAAGGGGCCAACTACCGAAAACCATCAAAAAGAGAGGGAAAAACCCTAAGACCTAACAGAAAGGGGACAGAGGAGGCTAGGAAGACAGGGCTGGGACCCAACAACTACTAATCTTCCAGCCATCATCCCTATTAATATTGTTCGTCCTTTTCTCAATCTCCAGGGCCTCTCTAAATTTGCGATGGTGAAACTGCACAACCTTAGCAATGACCTGAGCATCTTCAATACAGACATGATGCACCGTCTTCCCAGCATGTTCAGCAAGGGCTGAGGACTTATGTGATTTTGCCGAAGATTCTCTAAACAATGTTATGGATCACAGAAGTCTAAATTCCTTAAAGATCTTACGGGCTGGTTATTACTAGCCCTCTCTATTTGCATATGTAAAGAAGTTTGCTGTCTCATGCCACAAATGCCAAATCTTTGAAGGGAAAAGAAAACTACTGCCCTTGCCCCTTAAGCCAATTTCAACCGAGAAACCTTTTCAACAATGGGGTCTCGACTTCATTGGAGAAATTCATCCTTCTTCCTCAGGCCAACACAAGTGTATTTTAACAGCCACCAATTATTTCACCAAGTGGATTGAAGCCATCCCATGTAGGCAAGCCAATGAGTCCACCATTATCCAATTCCTTGAGAGCAATATCCTTTCTAGATTCGGCTGCCCTGATAAAATTATCACTGACAACGCTGCTGCTTTCAAATCCAAAAAAATGATCAACTTTTTCCATAAATACCACATCACCTTAGGCCACTCCACAGCTTACTACCCTCAAGGCAATGGTTTAGCCGAGTCTTCCAACAAAAGCCTCATCAATATCATAAAGAAACTGCTGGAGGAAAACAAAAAGAACTGGCATAGGAAGCTCACAAATGCTCTGTGGGCAGATAGACTTTCCACCAAGAAATCCATTGGGATGAGCCCTTATGAACTTGTATATGGCATGGAAGCCAAGTTCCCTTCATCTGTGGGCATTCCCACTATTAAATTGTTGCAAGAAATTCAGGCTGAACCGAATGACATGCAGAGAAGAGTCAATCAAACCATTCATCTTCAGCAAACCAGAGAACAAGTCTTCGACAAAGCTTAAATACTGCAAGAAAAGCTCAAAAAGATGTTTGATAAGAAGCCCAAAGTAGAGGATTTCTGGGTGGGCAGCAAAGTTCTAAGATGGGATTCATGAAAAGAAGACAAGGGTAAACACGCAAAATTCGATTTTTTGTGGAAACGCTCGTACATTATCAGCGCTATGCAAGGCAATAATACCTATTTTCTCAAATATCCAGATGGCAGCACAGATGAAGAAGGCCTTGTCAATGGCCGAATGCTAAAGCACTACAATGATCCTTTTGATTGAAAAGAGTAGGCGGTGTTTTATTCTATACATAGAATATTTGTATATACCGGTGTTTTGATTTTTTGTAAGAATCCATGATGCTGAAGCACGCAGAAGAAAGCAGGCAGTGCTTTGCAGCTTAACAGCAGCACAAGTGAAGGAAAGAGCTGTTACCAGTCCAAATGTTCAAATCAATCCAACAGTCAGCACTAACAAGTTCAAAGTACAACCATAGCAGAAGAAACAAGGCAATCTGACCTGCTGTTCTTAGCTTCTCACAAGGAAAAGCCATCCCCAAGTGGAGCCACTGTTAGCCTCCTGCTGCAGTAGGTTACTCATATTTCATGATTGACATTTTACATACCAAATATGTCATACTTTGCATGCTGCAATGCTCCATATTTTTTAAACAGTCACCAAGCAAAGAAGGCTACTCAGAGTTCATCAAACTGATTTCTAAATTTTGAGAAGTTATTTAGTGTTGTACAATTTTCAGCTAAAGGGAGGTCCAAACTGCTTAATCTTGGTCTCCCTAGGTTTCAATTTCCTATTTTAGAATATAGAGGATGAAAATCTGTCCAAACAGCCTAATCTTGGCAGATACTTAGATAGGTAGAGAATCAAAGGAGCCCAACTGCTTAATCTGGGCCCTTGGAAGAAAAAAGGGTAGTTTGTAGATAGGAAAGTATAAAAAAGAAGAAATTGAAATGATGGTTTTGCAAGTCTAAGTGCACCCAAACCAAAAGAAGAAAAATGTTAGGTAAGTAGGCTGGGTAGGTAGTTTGGAGGTTGCAGAATTTTGATTGCTGATCAGTTCCATGTTTTCAAGGTGTCATCTCTGCTCAGGACACAATCACCAGGCAGTTCTATGTGAAAAAAAAAACTCAAAAACAGGCATAACTAACTCCCTTTCTCCATCTCCCCCAAATCATTAACTAATTTCCCAAAAAAGAGGTCAAGATCTGCTTGATACCTCTTAGTTTCATCATTTTTCATATCATTAGCTTGGGCGAAGACCTGCTTCACTCAAAGAAAATCCATACTCTCTCTAAGAGGTTCTATCTTCCCTCTTCAAGCCTGAGATTTCTGAAACTTAGTGCTTTCTTGTCATCTCCATATTAACTACTGACATTATTATTTAACTCCTTATATTTTCCCTGTCCCCATACTAAAACTATGTAAATAATCCCCTTATGTAAATATCCCTCCCACTGGTTGAAAAATAACCATAAGTACCCCCGGGAATTGCTCAGTTTGTCTGAAACTTGGCAAGAGCCCTCATGTTGCCCCTTCAAACCATCTTCTAAATGTAATAGACTCCTTCCAAAGTATAAAATCCCTTTTTAGGTTATCGGACCCCTTCCGAGGCCTCAAGTACTCTTCTGACGCACATACTCACTCTTTCCGACCGCAATAGACCCTTGTCGATTCCCTTAACACTCTGTAGATCCTAGTAAACCATCTCATGTCGCCATATCGCAATATTTTCACCACATAGTTATGCCCCATCCTTTGTTGCCCGATGCGATATCGCGATATCGGTGATCGGCAGTGGCAAGTATCGCATTTCCAAATAATTACCTTCCCGTTCCCCACCGATGCGATATTGCGATCGCATCGAAAGAAGTTCATCGCACCGCATTAAAGTATGAACCACCCTACCACGTCACCTGGCTGACGAAATCCGCCGTACTACTGATGTCAGTAGCCAAAAGAACGAAAATTCGCGCAAGAGGAAAAATCGTGCTTCGGAGCTCTGGAACAAGAAACAGAGGCAGTTTTCGATGCGCGATTAGCGCGAAGCACTAATCGTGCATCGCTACGGGAAATAGGCCATTTTGGGGAATCTTTAGGGAATATTTTGATTCCTTGGCATGTTTTGCGCCGAAAAATCCCGAAATTGCCTGATTTTGACGAATTAAACCGTTTTGAAGACAGGAAGAGACCAGAGACAAAGATTAAAAAGTATGAGATCAAATCAACAGGGAAAAAACATGTCAAAGAGTATCAGCAAGTGGCAGAGACCATCAATGTAGCTGCAAAGAGTATCAACGAAGATCTTAACAGCGGCCCAAAGCATGAGAAAATTAAATACCTTCCAGCAAAGTCAAAAAAGAAGGCGAGGCCACTCAAAACTCTCAAATCATGATTATTGCACATTTAACTCACACCAGAACAGAACTACAGATCCCAAAGCACAGTTATTCCAGTAGTACTGCATCGAGGCTCCAAGGGCCACATTGCACTCCTTTTGATCCAGCTACCTCTAACACAATTTCAATAGATATTTACTTGCACTTAATTTTGGCACAAGTTTAGGTTTAGAAAGCTCTTTTTGCAGACCTGTTTAGGTCAATTGTCATAAATAATTTTGAGATATTTGCACTATAAAAGACAACCCTGAATACTGTATTAAGTGGTGGGTTGATTGGTTGGTTGCTTAGTCGACAAGCTATCTCCAGCTAATTTTTGCTCCGAGAGAGACTCGCACTGTAATATCTGATAAGTTTCTATAATCAAAGACTGCTTATGAGCCTTGGAGAACGGATTGTTCACTGTGTTTACTGGTTAAAGACTGACTATGGAATTCTCGTGCTGTGCATAACTCAATAAGTGTTTCTTACCTCTGTTTTTCATTCATGAATTACGCTCTTAAACAGCAGAAAGAAAGATTAGCTTAGAATTTGTTTAAATACACTCTATGCTAAATTTCTGTTGTTTCTTTATGTTTTCTTCTGTTTAAGCATAAATATGAATTCCACATGGCTCATGTTTTCCTTAAACCAAGACAGTTATCTAGGGATTCTTAATTGCCCCTAGATAGAGATCATCTTGCCCTCGGTTAAGTTAAATGAGAGATTCTTAAGTGCCTCTCATTTCTTATGTATCATTCACCCTTTAAGCCTGAAGATTGTGTTATTAACAACTATCCTGCTTCATTATTTCTCTTATGACCAGAAAGACGCACTGATAATCCTAACCCACGACTCCATGCCCAATGGTTTGAAACTTATCACTTCGTGAATTGCCTCTCTGCCTGGAAGCATTCCCTTCCATCCAAACACAAACAAAAACCCCTGAGCCAAAAGCTAGCCTAAAATCATCAACAAAGTTGAATCATTAAGAGAGAGCCCTCTCTGATTGCAGGTGGGCTAGAACCTGCAATCCAAAGATTGGTTTGTGGTTACCTCGGCCGTATCCCTACAGGAGCCTAGGGACAACTTGAGTGATAACAACACCTTTTACTATACAACGCGATGAAATTTTTTAGCAGTGGTAACGAGTCCTGAAATTGGCTCGGCGCAGCTAACTGATGTACTTTCACGATGATGTCGCAAAGTTTTTACTTAGAGGGGTGTGACGATTTGTTGTCGGCACATGTTTCTAGTTTTATACTTGCGATGATCCCTGTAAGTTTCAAAGATTGAAGTTTATTGGTTGATTGGCCAGTGTGTTCTATCCTTTGAGCTTTGTTTTTGCCTCTTTATCGTATCAGAAGTGTTGGTTGTTAGGATTTTTGATTATGGGTTTCAAGTCTTTTGAAATCCTTCCTCTTGAACCATGTGACCTAAATACCTTAGGGTTTCTTAAATGATTAGTTTGCTTGGGTCGCTCATTCATTGGGATCTTTAGACTCTTCTTGGCATAATCACTGATTTTGTTTGAGGCTTCTTCCTATTCAGTGTTTGTCATATTCCTGATGGGTATGTGACGTTTGGTTACCAAACTTTCATGTCTTGTTTGTGCGGTTTCCTTCCTTCACTTGGCATAGATTACATTGCTTCTCGGTCAGTGAGACAACTTTCCAGTTTTGAAAAAAGAAATATCTCCTTAGTTTTGAGTCTTTGATTCTTTTTGCATTTAGTTGATTATCATTTATTTGAAAAAAAAAAAAAATTGCATTCGTCTTGTATTAAGATTTGAAGGACAATTTTTTGCATTGGTAGATTCTTGAGATTAAGACATTAAAAGCAAAAAGTGTGTTTTCCATTTTCTTGTTTAGATTACTTGCAAGTTTGAGTAAATGATAGAAGCATAACTCTCTCCTCTTGATTGGTTTGCTTGAGAAATGATGAAAAGTACCATTCTTGCATTTGCTTGCTTGTTGCTTTGCTTTTCTTTGAAATGAGCCTCTCACTTTTCTTTAGTTAGTTGTTCATTGAAAAGAAATGGTTTCTTTTCTCATTTAGTTGCATTCTAGGAGATTTTGAAGATACATTCGGTAGGGCCTTGGAACTGAGATCTAATTCAAGATAAACTGTTAAAATCTATTGAATTAACCTAAGGAAGCATTGAAACTTAACGCTTATATCTAGAGGTCTAGGCTAGAGACGTTTTCCTACGTCGTAAAACCTAGTGGCTGTTGCTTTCACTAAGGTTGGGTGATTTCTCCTTTTGTGATTCAATAAGTGCTAGTACGGACTTGTGCTCCCTGTACCGTCATGTATATGATGGGAGACCTTGATATGATAATTAGATCTGAGACAATTATTAAGGTATTACAGACTCATATGCATGGATTTGCCTATGTTACTTTGTGCAATGGATCGATAAGATTGCGAAATACATAGACAATGAAGCAGTTAAAGAACATAATAGACAAACACACATAAACACAACAAGTTTAATAAGGATTTCACCCAACACTCTTGGGCTACGTCTCCTGGTCTAGCCTTAAGTGGTGACCTCTCTATTATGTCTTCAGAAGCAAAGTTTTTACAAAAGTGAGCTCAATTTGAGTCTCACACAACAGATACAAAACAACAAGGATTTACTTGGATCCCCCAAGTCTTTCTGAGTACACAGACTCTCCTCATTGACTCTCTGTCTCTGTTTGCTCTCTGTCTCAACACTGCTTATCTCTGTCTTCTGTGTTCTGTGGCTTTAAAGCCAATCGGCGCTGTTTGTTCGTTTCCCCTTCTCAGGTTCTCTGGCTCCCGACCTTTGTCCATTTGAATCCCCCTCTGTGTAGATTTTAACCCCGTACAGAAATTACCTGCATACGAATTCTAAATCACAGGAAAAATAAAATTGCGAGAGCATAACACATAAAACAAATATACACAGAGATTTCCCACTGGATCTCAAGACCGAGACTACTAGCTTGATTTTTCATTATTTTCCTTTCAATGTTACAATACATATTTATACATGCTGAAGCATCCAATACCATGGACCGAAAACCATCGCATCCAAAACTGTGGACCGAAAACCATAGGTAGGTTCGCCCAACCTAATATAGGGTCCAAAAAAATTTTTCTCGGGCCGCTGCCCCGAACCCCGTAGAGGGGGGCTACCCGCCCCCCTCAAACCCCCCGGACAGGGGGGGCTGCCGCCCTCCCTGTGAACCCCCCGCTGCGCAATCGCCGTGGCGAAGGTTAGTCGTGGAAAGAATATAACACAACCCAACACTCTGAGCGTTAGCAATCATTGCTAAACACCTTTAGGGATGGTGCCCACCTGTTCTGTAATGGAATGGACCATCGATGCCTTTGAAATCCCAAAAATGGTTGTTCTCTGTTTACATAGAGAAATACACGTAATACTGTGAAAACCCGCCAATCTACCGTTTATCAGATTTGAAATATTATAAATTCCACCTTATAACTCCTATCGGGTCCGCCTTTATATCACTTATCGCATCTCCACTGTTGATCTAAGAGATCTTGATCCAATGACTGACGTTCATTTTAGGTGGCTTATGTGTACGAGAGTTAACCACCCGAAAAGAGTGGTTTTCTCTCTTCGGCAACTAGACACGTGGCAGCTAGTGTATGGGCTCGGGTGGAGCCTGGCCAAAACCACTTACTGCCTTTGGCCTGCCCAAAATCCCACTTGTTTCGTGATTTCCCTTTGTATTTAAAAATACATTAAAACATTGAAAATCCCGCAAAATGGCTCATATCAGACTTGAAATAATATACAACAACATTAATAAACCCTTTCGGCTCTGGTTTCATTGCATCGACGCTTTATCCTTTGTATTTCGTTTATTTAACAAAAACATGAAATACAAAGGAAAACCCTATTTTCCAGATCTAAAAATATATAAAATATCGTTCATAATTTATTGGGTCCGGCTATCGCGAATCATATTGATATTGGCCTGGCTCTGTTGAAATGCTTCGATGCAATATTGCGATGCGATGATTGCAATCGCATATGACATAGACCCCGGGGTGTTTGTAATCGCTCCTCTGTAATCGCCGATTGCGATATCGCGAATTAACCTGGGTCATCGATCTGCGCACTTGATCGATGGTCCTCGTTGACTCCGCTAATCGATATCGTAGCATTTATATGGTCGCCTCCGATAGCCTCTGCCTGCCATCTGTTGCACAAAAAATTGTCACCTTGACATTCTGCAATCTGTGTGAGTCCATTACCACTCATACTTTCCTCCTTTGCAAGTCTTAAGCCTCGGTTTCTCATATCAAGCCTTGAAAATAAGAGAAAGCCCTCAAAATTCTTTAAAACTCTAGTTCCGCACTTTCTCTTTGCATTACCTGCGGTCTCGCACCTAATGGTCATGTCTCCTGCGCACCTGACCGCTCTGTCTCTGTGTTATGGGTGCAGACCCCTGTAAAAGTTAAAAAGGTGCAAGTATATTCTTAAAAACTCACTTTGAGTCATTTCTAGAAGCTTCTGGAAGGAATCTTGAGGTGGCAAGTTCACTCCCTTAAGGTTCATGCATCCAATACCTTAAGGAGCTAACCCCTTGATGTGAGGAGCTTATCCCTTTGAAGGAGGACTCTATCCCTTCATAGGTGGACCTGTAACCTCCTTCCTCTACACTATAAAATGAAGCATTGGGCTGGTTCCTTGAGAGGTTGAAAGTTGAATATTTTTGAGGTGAAATGCTGCTGGAACTTAGTCTTCTTAATTGAGCTTTTATGAGGAGAGATTACATACCTCTTTGATCTCATTTGGAAGAGTGCAAGGCTTGTCAAAGTAAAGGAAATTCCTGTTTCAGACCTCGGGAAGAGCTTGTTCAACATCAAGGCTAAAAAGGTTGTAAGATTCTTCTACTTCAAAGTTAATACAAATAAATTTGTTTTTCTCAATAAACTATTGTTTTATGGTTTAATTTATGGATTCCTTGATCACCATAACGGACATGATTTATGATATTAGCTATGCAGGTGCTATTTGATGTTTGCTTGCTTGTGATTGTAGGTTCTCAAAAGGAAACTCTTTCAGATGGTTGAGGGATGGCTGCTACAAACTAGTGTTGGACTTAAGGTAGGGTCTAAACACCTCTATAATTTTTATTTGTGAATTGCATATGTTTAGGAAAGATAGATTTGTTTGTCTGCTTGTTGCTAGACTATCTTCTGATACTAGGGAGATCGGCCTTGTCCGCAAGATCGATTTATCCGGCCAAAAAATTGGAAACTCCACTGGGGAACTGAATTTGGTTTTTGGTTTTCCTTTGTTTTTGACTTGAGAAACGTGTTCTTGTTTCTAGTTTTGCTTGATGTGTGTTGGATTGGGTAGTTTTTAGGATCTGGATTATTTTTGTTCTTTTTTTTCGAAGTTTTCAGGGGATCGCACTTTCTCTTTACAGATAGTGCAGGCATCTTCGCAATTTTTCTTTAGTACACAGAGTGGTACCGCATCTAGTTTTTCTGGAAGCTTGTGGACCCTGTAAAATTTTTGAAAAACCTAAAATGTTTTCTTCCAGTTAAGTTTAGGTTTCATTTACGACTTTTAGTGTCTACCCAGATCTGCATGTGTTTTGTCAAAAATCTCTTGTGAGTGAGTTCCATTAGTATTTCTGTTTTAGATGATTTTCTAGAAGTTTTGCATACCTGGATTGTTTTTCACTTGGTCTCTGTAGTGACTCAAAGATTAGAAGCATGAGAAACCTTAGATTACTCTGGTGTCTTTTCGTCTTCTTGATGAGTTTGACTTGGTTTTGAAATCTATCCTTTGTGAGAAATAGATTTAGTTTTCTCTTTGCAAATCTTTGAACGAACTTGGTTATAAGTTTTGAATTTCATTTTTCCAAAAGAAAACATATCTGGAGGTTTTTTGATTGATTTGTTATTCTGAACGAATGAATCCTTGGTTTACTGAATAACGAAGTAAAATGTCCTAAAAAAAATTGAAGCTTTTATACAATTAGGTTTTAGAAGTTTTTAGATCTCAAGATTAGTTTTTGTAGTTTTGAGTGTTTTCTAGAAATTGTAGTTCTCTTTTGAAGAAATTGTTTTTTGTAGTTTCAAGTTTTGAAAAAGGAAAGGGATTTATTGTGAGAATAATTAGTAGTCTTGTTTTGAGTTCTTATTGAAAAAGACAAAAATATTTTCTTTTCATTTATATGTTGAAATAAAGATTTGTTTCTCAAAGAATTGCATTCTCGAACTCTTTCTTTTAGCTAGAAATTCATTAAAAGAAAAACAAATTGTTTATCATTTTAGGTGCATCTTTTAGTGTTTTTGGAGTCGAGTCTTCACACCATCAAAGTTTCATTTCCATACCTATTGACTTAAAGAACAACCCATAAAAGTAACGCTTAATTAAAATTGATCTAGTAATCTTTTTTATTTCTAGGGCTCTTATCACCAATATAGTTAGGTAGATCTTGGAGTGGAGTAATTAACTCTCCAGATAGTTAAAACAACCAGAGTTCTATATCTTGCGGTAGGAAATAAATCCAATTGTAATTGATACATTCTGGGAAGCTTCTCTTAAAGGAGTCAATCACGAGATCATGTCCGAACCTTTGAGACAATCAAGTCTGTTTCATTGGGAGAGATAGAAGATTTGTGCATATTATAAATGATAAACCTCGGATTAACCATTGTCGAGGAGCCTGGGGGCACTTGTTGGTAAACCTTAGATTGATCATGTCGAGGAGATTTCAAGGGGATTGATATTTGTTACTCTGCCCTTGCGCGTAGATCTGATTGTAGACTATTCCCCCAGTTGTATTTGTTGCTGTTGGTAACCTTAGTGTCCATAACTTAAGATTATTTCCTAAGGTGATGGTGAAGGATGGGTCTCACTGTACCTGGAGCAGACGTTGACTAGACTCACTTGGACTCTCTGGGGTGTTCTCTTCACTCGAGATGGTTTTGTGAAGAAACTTGTGCTAGTTTGTTTCATTAAGCAGGTTGTCGGGGTAACTGTTCTAACCGCCCTTTCTGTATTAAAATTCTACGACGTTGGATTTCATCACCAACTAGTGTTTTTAGTACGGGAAGTTACTGTTTGTGTGTGGTTTGAAGTCTTATATTTTTTAGGCGTGTGATTCAGTTGTTTATTTCTTTAGAGACTTTAGGTGGTTTTATTGAAATTTTCTTTGTTTGCGTGTGAATAATTAAATATTTAATCGTGGATGAATTACCGAGACAATCTCGTAGAATTCGGCGGCAACCTCCTGAGTATACACCAAGCCAGCTTGAAGAGAGGGGGGTAGACCATGAGAAGAAAGAAGAGGGTCGCCAAGGGATGCAGTGGAAGGGTAGTGGGAAAATTCCCCTAATGTTGTTCCATCTACCTCGTCATTTCATTATGAATGATTTCTTAGGCAAGAGGGAAAAAATATCAGTTTTGAATTTGAATTTCATGGCAAGGCTTTACCAAGATAAATTTCCTACAACCCCCTCATTATTTCCCACTCGGGGTATCATGGTCCATGTTAATGCTATCATTCTTAGTTAGTTACTTGCATTTTTAATTAGCCAAAAATTACATACATTTTGTTCATGATTTTAGACAATTCAAAGTTTACATGTGAACTAATGCAACAATAAGATAATTAGATATATTTTTAACTAGAGATGAACACCGTGACATTACAAAGAACCTTAGATTGTAGGCAAATCCAAAATGAGGTACTTAAGATTGACCGCGTCATCCCTTTTATTTTAATAGTAAAAACTACCTACTTATTAAATGCACTATTATCACTCTTTGTCTCCCTCTTTCAAAATTTGTACCAAGTAATCCCAAGTGTATAAAAAGACAAAGTCATGTAACAAAGAATATTGACTTATATAATGGATAGTAAAAAAAACAATCCTTATCCTTCTTAATAAAATAAATTAGTATATTTCTTAAACAACTAAAAAATTACAATACCATTTAGCAAACTGCAATATAAAAAAACCTAATAAAATAAAAATAATACAATTGAAAAAATAAAATAATTAATTATCATCCTATAGGTTTTTTCTAATATTTCTCTTTACCAACTAAGGTGGGAAAGGAGGGAAATATTAAAAAAGGATAAAAGTGAGGCCTCAAGGTGAAGATGAGTATGAAGATAAAGGTGGAGGGGAGAATATTTGATAATGTAAAAATATAAATAAAAACATTAAATAAATTATAATATATTTTATCTAATATTTTATTTAGCCAACAAATTAAATAATTAAATTACGATAAACATATAAACATAAAATGTATAAATTAAATAATTACATTATAATTAATATGTATTGATTAATAATAATAAAGAACTAATATCCCAAGAGCATATTAACATAGAGAACCTTATGGTACAGTAAAGAAAAACGATGTTGCACTTTAATCTTAATGTTATGGGTCTAAACTCTCTTACTTTATCCTTTTTCCTTCAAAAATAGTGATCTAGCCACATACTTTGTGATGAGGCATAGTGGGTATGGTATACTCGCATAAAGGGCATCCCTTTGGTGTATAACACATCCCCTTTTTCTACCATAAAACCTGTGCTTATAAAAAATAGAGCACCTATGCATGTGAGTTAAAAATTAAAAAAAAAATTATATATATATATAGACACACACGATGAACTTTATCTGTAATTTTAGCTTATATATTTATTAAAAATAAGTTACATGTTTTTGCGATTTTTTTCTTTTCTACAGAAATAGTAGGGAAAAAGTTGCAAGGTATCAACATTAAACTGTACCTATAGAATCTCAATTAGGGCCTACAATTTGAATAAGAAATGAATTAAAAGGAGAGAAGGCAAATGAAATAAAAGAATAAAAGAAAATTGCAAGAATATGAAACAAAAGTAAGGGAAAGGAATGCATGCCTATATTTTGTGGGCATAGATAACCTTCTTGAACTGTGGAAATGGAATGCTATGTTTCAAGCAGTTAGGTGCAAGTGTGATTCATTAATGAAATTTGTAGGTTGTTATGTACAAAATAATTTACCATGTATATATGAATTGAAATTAGTGAATCTAGTTGTCAATTGATGTGAATAAATATGATTTATTATGTTTACGATAATCTCATTGTGATGTTTTTAGGTGAGAAAATTTATTCTTTTTCCTGTAGAAGACTTTACGATCTATTGTGTTGGCACTAGATTTTCTTCTAATGACAACATATTTTCATAAGTTTTTTTTTTTTTTTTTTTTTTTTTTTTTTTTTTTTTTTTTTTTTTTTTTTTTTTTTTTTTTTTTTTTTTTTTTTTTTTTTTTTTTCTGGATCTAGATCTGATACCAGTGTTTTATCTTTCTCTTGCATAGAGGGGTTATTTTGTAGAATTTCTCCTTCTTCACTCACCATATTTAATGCCTTGTAGTTGTTACTATTCTCTTTCTTCCCTTTGTTGGTTCCTTCTATGCTTCCAAGATTGGTTTTCTTGCAACAGGTTGGTCCTTTCCCTTTATTCCTAGTCTGATATGGTTGTCTTGGATGCTTGTGCAGTTGTTTAATTAAGCCTCTTTTTTTATGTGATTATTGTTCTCCATCCTTCCCTTATTTTTGTTGCTCCTCTTTTTTCTTTTTGCAACTGCTTGTATAGTGCCCATATTCATGACATGTTTTGCATTCAAATGGAAGTTGATCATAGTCTACCTCTTGGTATGGGACCAACTATTTAGATTGAGATTTATCGATGTTGGAAGCCCCATATCCAGATCCACTTCCAGATAGATCTTGGTGCAGGAGAAAAGCCCCTCTTGTGGCTCGACATTATCAATATACTTTCCAAGGGCATTGCCATTACTTCTAAAAGTGGTATCATTCTAACAATGCAATGAAAAAAAGGGAGTTTCGCCCATAATGGGACTACAATTGGCACATCAATTTCTGGGTTAAAGTATAGACTCCATTAATCCAGATATAACCCTTGACCCCCCATGAAATAAGACTTGCTTTTGATGATTAGCTCTTGATTTTCCTTATTTTTGAAGAAGAAAGTAAAAAATCATTTTTTCATAAAGAGTTGAAGAGTTCAAATCCTTAATTATGGGTTCCCTTTTTTTTTTTCCACCCACAACCTCACAAAATGAGGGGAGGGCTAGATCCCCATGAAATAGTTGATAAGGCCACACTTGACCAATTACAGAGCTTGAGTTGTTGATTGCAGTGCAAATAACTCCACATTTGGGATTTCCTCCAATTTTTTAACAAAACAAGAAGACTTTGCCTTCTAAAACCTCAACGCATTTGCGACCAATGAGTTAAGAGAATCTCTATTGAGAGCAGGAGGAGCCGATAGGGGTGGAAACTCCTCGAACTAGTCATCGAGCCACTAAAAACTCTTATGCGTCAAAAGCCCTCAGAGTCGTAGAGCCTCACCCTCGAAACTGAGGATGCTATTTTTAATTTATTGTAAATTTTGGAATATTTTTATGGTAGGTAATAAGTTTCATTGGAAACAAGTTCTAGTTTTTTTGGGCATGTAGTATTGATAATCCATAGTGTCATAACAAATCCTATTTACATATTAAGAATCTCCACGATAAAGTGGTGGTGAATCTTCATACTTAAGAATCTTGTTACATGTCTTTTTAAAATGTATATATGTTTTAACTCATATATTAATTCTTTTTGTGAATAATAATAATAATAATAATATTTTGTTTATTGGCTTGACCCACATGGATTTAAACCTTGAATCTCATTGGTTACATAACACTTTATATCATGGCAATGGCTAAATGGATTGCCCCTATGGGAAATAATAATAATAATAATTTTAAATAAAGTTATAATTTAGTTAATTTTTATGATTTTTTTACTACTAGCAACTTGAGATGTATGATGAAACAAGTGATTTGATGTTTATTATGGATTGATGTCTATAGAAATTTTACCAATCATTTATTTTATATGACTAGATTAATTATGTATTATTTCATATAGTTTATCTATTTAGAAATAAAATCTAAATTTAGTTTGGTTTACCAATTTTATAAAAAAAAAAATGTGTATATATAATTTAGTGGAAATATATTATTTAACAATATATTTTTGAATTTATGAAAATAAAATAATTCTAATATATAGTTTAATTCGATTATAATTTTGAAATAATTTTTTTCAAAATTATTTAATAAAATGTATTGTTATTTAAAAAAAAAAAATTGTACTATAAAGAAAAACATATAACGTTTTTCTTTTTAGAAACATATCGTTGTAAAAACGAATGGTAAGGGTAAACTATCAAGTAAAATAGGAAAAAATAAAACTTTTAATTTTTTATGCAATATGGAGTTTCATGGTTATTTCATCCCTTTTTAGCTAGCTTTATTAAGAAATTCTTATTAATCATGCGAGACAGAAGATTCAATCATTTGAAAACAATACAATTTTTTATTTTAATTTCAAAAAATTAATAAAACAAAACAAATGAGTTGCATGTAATTTAAATGATAAAATTAGATTTAGGGAAAAAAAATATATTATTAATCAAAATGTTATTCTTATTGTATATGTTTATAGTGAACATGGCCAATGTAATATAATAATTAAAAAATATATTAATTTGAGAATGTCAATATAATAATTAAAAAATATATTATTTTGTGAATGTCAATATAGGAATGATAGTTAACCAAGTAGATTATTGTAAACAATAGTAAATGATAGTAAACCACACTCAAACAAATTCAATGCAACTTATCCATAGAAGAATTTTGTAATGTAACATAATCATTGAGGAATGTAGTAATTCATCAAAAGTCAACTACTCATAATCATATGTGGCATCCCTGGTTAACAATATTTTAGCTTGCATTCATTAACTATAAATTAATATTAGCTTGTGACATTCATTAACCCTAAATGAATGTTACAATTTGATGTAACCATCTAGGAATGAGGCAATTCAACATAATGAAGATATATGTTGAAATGTACTACAACCATTGTGGAATGTAGCAATTTCACTTTATTCAACCAAGATGAATGTGCAATGTGACATTACCATAGTAAACCATGGGTAAACATGATCAGTGTGGTCAACCATAATTAATATGGTCAACCATAGTTAATTCAACGAGATGTTTATGAATCATTGACTATGGACGAATTTTAGTTTGACACCCATATTCTAGTAGAGATGTAATTCATAAACATTGCACTAAAACATAGCCCTAAAGGAATGTCAAAAGTGACATAACCCTAAATTAAAGTCCCAATGTGATGCAATATTTTCGAGGATAACTTATGTTAAATAAATACATTCCTTAATGGTTGTGTGGTGTTGCAACATACGTCTTCATTCTATTATGTCGAATTGCATCATTCTTAAATGGATATATCACATTGTGACATTCACTTAGGGTTATGTCACCTTGCAACATTCCTTTAGGGTTATGTTTCAATGTGACATTTATGAATTGCATCCTCCATAATAGAATATGGGTGCTAGATCAAAGGTCATCCTTAGTCAATCATGCCCCCCTAGTGAACATGCTTGTAAACTCAATCATGTTTAACCATAATTAACAATTGCTTATGCTCATAAGGGTTATTAGTTTGCAAAATTCATCGATGGTCATAACGTATTATCAAATTCATTTTCATGGCTAACTTATGTAAAAGAGGTTCCAATTGTATGAATACCACAACTACCCCGACAAGGGCATTCATAGTAAATAGCATATTTAGAAGGTTATAAGACCTTAAATTCATCTCTTCATATAGTTTATAAATTTCATATATTCCTCATAGAATATTTTAACAATTTAACTCAGATGTTTTGTGAAGAATTCCCCTATCTAATCTTCCCCATAAAAATTCAGGATTTCACTCTTGGATTCAAATTTCTAACTCCATGTGGACAACTTTCCTTCGAGTAGTATGCCTGAAACTTCTTTGTATGACTGGTCCAAGCCCAAACTTCACATTTGAGATCCATTGGTAGTCTTCCACTATGAGCCAACAATTAAATTTGCCCAAGAGGCTGAGTTATAGAATTTTCCTTCTTATTTCGTGCTTTACATTCTTACTTAAGAGGCTTATTATAGTTATGTCATCAGTAATAGTAATTGATTGAGATTTTACTCCGAGTACTATGCTCATGAAACTTATTAAATTTATGCATACAAAACATATGGAAATAATTTAAATTACACATAACCATAAGTATAAAATTCATAGTTATACCACATTTATGATTTTTGAGTAACAAATTCAAAGAAGTTGACAACCAATATGAGAAGGAACCTTTTTCATCCAACCAAAGGCTCAACAACACATAATATTTCTACAACTAGCCACCACTTAGCTACGCCATGATATCACAAGGGGAAACCACTCACACCTAATTTAATGGGGGCATGTGAAGGAAACTCTCCTTCACTGAAAAAAAAAATTACAGGCCTCATCTAAATTCTTCGATTGGATTTTTCACAAATCCTAGATGCATCTCAATTAGCCAGTATAGCAATACATAATCCCTTCACTACTCCACAATCCCTCGATGATTTCCTTTCCCATTACTTATGATGTTGGCCCAACACGCATCAATTTGTGACCCCCTTTGCTTAGTTAGGTTCTAGAGCTTCCCTACCAATCTTTGGTATGAAAAATTCATTTTGAGAGAGCCTAAAACACATGCGTCTCATCTAATCTATAATTTGCACTTTTTTGAGCATATTTGGGAACCTAAACATAGTATATTTACTCAAAACACCCTAGCAAGCTCCCCACTAGAGAATGGTAGCATTCTACCAATGAATCCATTGTTACATGAACTCGTGTGGCTCTGGTCTCTCTATATATTGCCAAATCCCCCTCAAACGATTGGGCCACACACATTTACATTTGCAAGTAACTTCCCATTCTAGAATTTTCCAAATTCAATTTTGTGTACTGTTGTATAGCCCCATTTTTTTCCTTAACATTCCAATCAAAACCATGGGCCAACCTCAAATTCCAAGGAATGTTCTTAACCCATTACCTCCATTGAATTTTGGAGCACCATTTAAACTATCACACCATATTCCATAACTATGAGGGAGACTATTCCATTTACCTGGTCATTTTACACTAAATGAGTTATTAGGAAAGATATAAAAGGATTAGTTTCAAATTTGAATTCCATGACAAGGCTTTATTAGGAAAGATTTTACACAATCCCCTCACCATTTTAGATTTGAGGTATCATGGTCCATGTCAATGCTCACATAGTTAGTTACTTCGAATTTTTAATTAACAAAAAAATACATACATTTTGTTCATGATTTTAGGTAGTTTAGCATTTACATGTGAACTCGAGCAATAATAACATACAATTTCAACTAAGAATAAAAATGGAGATGTTAAAAAGAACCTTATTTTATAGGTAGATCCAAAATGGGTTACTAACTTTGATTGTGTCATCCCTTTTATTTTTTCCAGGCCAGGTTTTGGTAACTCCATGTATGTGAATTTCTATTAAGAAGAACCATTGATATATACATTGGAGAGGCAAAATCTTGGAATGAATTTCCAAAGTATCTTCATCTTCTCATTTTCATATTTACAATATTTTCCCAATCCCTAAACATTAGGCATCAACATTCCCCCCCTTAATCTAAAGGGATGTTGGTGAGTCCAAGCATAATTTTGAATCTTTGAAACTTTTCTCTTCCAAGCACTTCGATGAAGATGTCTGCATCTTCTTGTTTGTAGAAAAATGGCATAGGTGAATAGCCTTGGCCTCAACATGATGTTAAATCCAATGACACTTTATATTGACATGCTTGGTTCGATTATGGAACTTTGGATTCTTGGCCAATATTATTACAAAAGTATTGTCATTCAAAAGAGGAAATGAATGCAATTGTTTCTCCTGCAAATCTTTAAGAATTTTCCCGAGCCACACAATTTCTTTCATTGCTTCTACAAGTACCACATATTCTTCCTCCATAGTGGAATTTGTTGGAACTGATTATTTGTGTGACCTCGAAGAGACAACTCTTGGTCTAAGACTCATAACATAGCCTGAAGTAGATACTCCATTTTATTTATCTCCATCAAAGTTTAAATCAGAGTATCTAATAAAGCTAAGGTCATCCACCTATGTATATTTGAGTCCAAAGTATTGAGTTACCTTCAAGTACCTTATAACTCTTTTTGCAGTAGACCAATGACCCTCACAAGGCTTTTACATAAGCCTGGAGAGAACTCCAACAACAAATGAAATTCCCAGCCTAGTAGTAGTGAGGTAGTTAAGACCAACTACAAGTTGTTTGTAATTTGTTGCATCTTCAAATTTATTTCCTTCTTTGGATGTGAGCTTTAAATTTTTTTCCATTAGAGTGGTTAAAGGACTGCATTCATCCATGCCATTTTTTCCAACAAATTTTTAATGTACTTCTTTTGTGAGAGGAACGTAAACTTCTTATGTTGGGTTACTTCAGTACCTAGAAATAAGTGAACATATCCCAAATTTGTCATCTCAAAACCTTTCCTCAATTATTTCTGCATAGATGCAACGTAATTTTCATTTTTCCCTGTTATCAGTGGATCATCTACATACACCACAAGAAATACAACAATTTTTCAAAATTTCTTGACAAATAAAGTTGCATCATTAAGATCATAATGTTTGAAATTTAGTTTTAGAATACGCTCAGTCAATTTTTCATACTAGGTTCGTGGTGCTTGTTTGAGGCCATACAAGGATTTGATAAGCCTGCATCCCTTCACAATAAACCCTTCGAGTTGGGACATAAAAACATTTTATTTTAAATCTCCATTCAAGAAGGTGGTTTTTACATCCATTTGATGGACTTTCCATCCATTCTGAGATGTAAGGAAAAGAGTGTATGAATGTTAGCCCATTTTTCTATGGGAGAAAAAATATCCTCATCATCGACCCCTTCTTTTTGTGCAAAACCTTTTTCCATGATCCTTTCATCATGCTTGTCAAGTGAGCCATCTTCTTTATGCTTGTTCTTGAAGACCCACTTGTAGCCAATCGGTTTGGTTCGCAATGGAGGGTCCACTAGCTAAGATGTTCCATTATTTATTAGAGCATCATACTCTTTCTACATTTCTTCTTTCCATTCATCATGAGAAGCAAATTCTTTGAAAGAAGTTGCTTCAAAATATATAGACAAATTTAACTCACAATCATAAGAAACATCCATATCAAAAAATGAATCAGAATCATTTACATCACCTCCATTTTGTCTAGTAGAAATTCTTGTTCTTGTCTTTCCAACCTCATCGGGATGAACACTTTCAAGTGTCTTACTGAGCCATTTTGGAGGGACTTTCTTAGATGGCCTAGGTTGTTCACTTCAGTGAGATGAGGTTGAATCAATATTTTTCCTTCCAATTCTCTTAATCACATCGCTCAAAGTGTCTTCTTGATCAGTGATTGGAGCTTCATGAGGGGAGAGAGTGCTTCAGAGGGAGATTCCACAGATTAATCCAGGATAGGGATCCCCCCTTCAAGATGTGGATATCATTATAAAATTCTTGAAAATATTTTGCATTCATGAATCTGTCAAAGTGATCAAGTTGTCACTCAACAACATTGTCATTCTTGGAAGATTAAAGAAAAATCACATATCTAGATAGTGTAAACTTCTTATTTACTTCATCATAGAGAAAATATGGTTTGGAGGCATCCGAGTATGCCAATAAGGTACACTTTCGACTCCTTGCACCATGTTTGTTTCTTTGTTTCTTAGGTATCAAGGCATAACAGGTGAAACCAAAAACCATGAGATTCCTCACCGAAGGAATGTGGTCATACAACATTTGGTAGTGAGTCTTGTTTTTTTTAGAATGAGATCGATATTTGTTCTTAATATACACCGCAGATATAACCGTATCATCCCAAAACATTAGATTTACATTTTTAAAAAACATCATTGAACGTACCATATTTAAGTTTATCATGTTCATTCTTTCAACAACACATTATGTTGGGGATTATAAGGCACAATTGTTTGATTTTGAATCCCATGCCAGTTAATATAGTTTTCAAATTTATTTGATGTATATTCTTTTCTATTATTAGTATGAATAGAGCCAACATGGGATTTTGCATTATTTTTAATCCATGCATGAATGTTTTGTAAAGTTTCAAAGGCTTCAGATTTGTTCTTCAATAGATATACCCACCACATTTTGGTGTAGTCATCAATAAAAGCCATCATGTATTTAGTTCCATTTATAGAAGGAACATGCATAGGATCACATAAGTTAGAATGAATCGTTTCAAGCTTCTTACATGCTTTGGAAAGATAATCATGAAATGACTATTTGCTATGTTTTCCTAAGATACAAGCATCACATTGTTTAAATTTTCTAGGAATGCTTGGAAAACTAGTAACACCATTTCTCTTCAATAAATGAAGACTATCATAGTTTAGATGTCCAAATATAGCATTCCATAAGAGACTAGATGTTAGTGTACCTTCATCATACTAAGAATTGTATGCAAGGTTTTGTGCATGAGCAGAGGTTCCTATTATCGTCAAGAGTCTTTCTTCTTCTATCCAATTCATGACAATTGAGTTGTTCGATGCTTTTCTCGCCTCAACCTTGCCATCAAACATGTGAATGGAGTTCCCTTGTTGGCGAATGTGAAAAAAGGATAGCAAGTTTCTTCACAACTTTGGGAGGTAGACAACATCATGTAGAAGAAATCCAGGGAGACCAAACAATTTGAGCCCGATGGTGCCAAGTTCGGATGGCTTGAGTTTTGATTTTTCTACAAAGTAGTTTTATCCATCTACATTGTCACTAAATTCTGTAAATTAGTCCTTTTGAAAGGTCATACAGGAGGTTGATTTTGAATAAAGAAACATGCATCTTTCAATGAAGCAAGTGAAGCATTAAACAAGTCTTCAATTAATACAATATCACAATATGCCACAATATATTGAGTGGATTTAGGTGCTTTACCTTTTCCTAGATCTGGCGATTTTCCTTTCTCTTCATTTATTTCTTGTTTGATTTTTTTCTGAAGAGAGCTTGCATGTGGAAGCATCATGTCCATTTCTCTTTCAATGTATATAATGAAGATTAGGTATTCCTCCTTGGTAATGTTTGCCCCTTGCCTTTGTTATTTTGCTTTCCATGTCCCCTTCTGCTACCTCTTTCTCTAGAAGAATCTTGTGTCTAATTCTTCCTTTTCTGTGCACGACACACAACTTCTTCATAAGACTGAGTAGATGTCTTCTTATTCCCAAAATATTTCTCTCTTTCTGTAAACTTCCCCACAAGAGAGTCAAAGGAAATCTCTTTATGTTTAACACTAGCTTGTAAGGATTCAAGATAGTTAGAATATGTGGGATACAGTGCCTTCACAAAATTTGTGAGAGGAACATTTATTTTATCTCTGCCAACTTATATATCATGCATGGTCACTTTGATTTTAGAGGCTAGGGCAAGGTTCAATTCAAGATTGAAGAATTTGATCATTAATTGGACTACTTCAAGCTCTAAATGTGAGTCATATAAGTCTTCTAGCTTCTTTAAAGAAATAAAGACATTTGTAAATGGTGCAATGTGGAAGCTCATCTCTTCATTTATTGATGCAACAATCAAGGAATAAGCCTTGTTGTTCTTGTTCTCCTATATGGCCAGTGCTTTTTTTGAAGTGGGATTTTCAAGAGGATTTCGATCTTATTCTTCACAAACTCCTTTCCAAAATTCATTGAAAATGAAGGTATGCTTTATCTTTCTGGATCATTCATGGTACTTCTCTTTGACAATACGAACTACTCCAATTATGGAAATAAGAGAATGCATTAAAAAAAAAACTATTCACTGACAATTCTTGTGAATGGTAATGGTTCCAAAGAGCTTTCAATTTCCAAAACAATCAAAGCCTTACTCTCTTTCTTTTTGTTTTTGTAATTATCTGAACACCATTCTTGATGTCCTTCTATTAAAATTACTAGTCCAATATAATATGTGTAGACTTATATAACAAACTGATTTAATATAGTATGTGCATATGTAAATACTTCAATACAATATGTGCATATAACCAACACATATGAATAACACAAACTATCATATAATATGAACCATTGCAACACAAACTAGCATATAATATCAACCAATGCCAACGCATATAGAGAGGACAAACCATATACATCAAATAACAACATATAATACATTCAATGCAAGAGTTACACAAAAACTTCAATGCAGAGAGCAATACATTCAACACAAAGAGAAATATGTTCAATGCAGATACCAGAGTTCAACGCACATACCAGCTCCAATACAACACGCACTACTTCACTGGAAATGAACCAATGAATTTCTCAATACAACCACCAGGAGTTTCAACGAGATTCAATGCACTGCATCTCTACAATGCTCCATTCCCACACATAGTTCATACATTCGATGAATGTTTCAATTCTTTGTATTCCTTGACCAACGTATGCGTAGAGAATAAAGAGACGACACAAAACTCAACGCAACGCATATAATATGAATCAATGAACCAACAATGAATCAACAGAGTTCAACCAAGAAGAATCCCAAGGGACAACTATTATATGTGTAGAGAGCAGAGAATGTAACTCACAATATGAGGCAATGCACATAGAACAATGCATATAGAACGAGAATCTATAATGAAGAAATAAATTTAAGAAGTTGATATCTATGGTTCAAATAATGGAGTAACTAACAAACTAACATAACTGCAACAACAACAAGACTGAGGCAAAGGAGTTACAGGGGTAGGCAGCCAAATTTAATACTTGTGCTCTAATATCATGTTAGACCAGGAATTGGTAACTCCATTAATGCGAATTTCTATAAAAAAACCATTGATATATACATTGGAGAGGGAGACTCTTGGAATTCATATTCCAATGTCTCTTCATCTTCCCATTTTCATCTTTACAATATTTACAATATTTTCCCAATCCCTAAAGATTAGGTGTCAACAATTTTAATAGTAAAAACTACTTATTAAATGTAGTGATACCACTTTGTGTCTCCTTATTTCAAATTATGTATCAACTAATCTCAAGTGTGTGAAAAAACAAAGTCATGTGACAAGGAATATTTGACTTATATGATGGAACATCAAAGAAAACAATCATTATCATTCTTACTAAAAAAATTAATATATTTCTTAAAAAAAACTAAAAAATTACAATACCATTTAGCGAACTACAATGTAAAATAAATTGAAAAATAAAAAAATACAATTGAAAAATAAGATACATCTCATTTGTTTTTTCTAATATTTCCCTCCACCAACTAGAGTAGAAATGAAATAAATATTAGAGAAACCATAAAAACATAAACGTGAAACCTACACGTAAAAAACGATTATAAAGATGAAAGTGAAGATGAATATTTGATTTAATTATAATATGTTTTATCCCATATTTCTCCAATATTTTATAAATTAAATAACTACCATTACAATAAATATACCAATATAAAAAAATTCAATTAAATAATTACATCACAATAAATACATATTAATATATATATTTTAATTATAATAATGAATTAATATGACCAAAGCGAATATTAACATAACGTACCATATGCCCCAATAAAGAAAATGGATGCCGCACTTGAAAATCACGTTGTGGGTCTAAACTCTATTATTCTATAGAGTAATCCAGCTCACATAAAAGTGCACCTCTGCGTATGAAATGAGAGTTAAATTTTTTTAATATATATGTCATGACCTTCATTATAGTCCATTAAAAGTTATTTATTAATAATTCTTTCCAACTTGCCACGTGATTCTTTGTTTTTTCTAAAAATGGAAGCATCAACATCGCAGGGCATCCGCATCAAACCTTCACTTCAGATGCAAAGTAGAAACTTATATGAGGCCTGCAATTCGAAGAGGAAAAGAATTAAAAGCACATCAAGCAGGTGAAAGAAAATAATAAGAAATTGCTTTTCTGCATTTCGGAGGTATGGATGAAAATTAATAAATAATGTATATTTATTTATTAATCTGTGGCAGTATATGTCACTTGTTAAAGTATATATTGGTATAAATCTAATAAACGGTAGATATAGGTTTTGTTATAGTATTACAGATTAATATTAATATAGTAGTTTATCAATAATACATGCATAAAATTTATAACTTATTTTACAATTAAAAAATATAAATATTTTATTTTATTATACATTTTTTAAACTAAGTGTAAAACAAAAATATTTTTATAATTTTTTTGCTAAGTATGATTAATCTATTAAAAAGAAAAAAGTTATTTACAGAGAGTGCGCTTGTTGTCCGAGAGGACAGATAAGCTTAGCATTGCAAAACCCTGGTTTTGAGACTGCCCCAACAGAGGGGAAACTAGTTTGGAGGGAACCAAAAAATACCAGAAGACATAGTGTCCAAATTGTTACCAAACCGAGCATACAAGTCAGCAAAATCCGGCATTACATCCAACTGGATGAGCCTTCATGGAGAAAAACAAAAAGAACCAGAACTTAGAAGAACTGCCACCTGACATTAGGCATGACAAGCTCCGTAGCCGGCTCTTCCTCTATCGGGCAGCCCCAATCTTCACAGTTGTCGGGGTTTGGCATCTCTGTTCCTTCCTCCCGCCGCGTGTCCTCCTTGACCTGAGAATGCATCTCTTTGCTTGGCGAGGCCTAACGAGGAATTGTTTCCTCTTCCTTATGCTGTGCGACCTCCTTCCCCGGCCTCCGATGCTGCCCCTCTAGCTCAGGTTCCACAGCAGCGCACTGGTTCTGTCGAGTTCCGGGCTGACTTGGCTCTGCCCTGAAGGCAGCACTACCCGAGCAGAGGCCCTGATTGTTCTGAGCCTCTTCCTCTGTGAACAGGATGGATATGGTAGCCGTGATAACTGGTTGATTCAACGTGCTCCTGAAGTGGAAGATCGCAGTGTGGGGGGACGACCGCCTTGGCAGGGGGAAGGGCGCCGTGCGAAGTCGCCCACGCCCACTTCGCGTGTTAGGATACTGGTGATTGTCTGTTGTGGATGAGGGAGAGCTCGAGGAGCTGCGCCTTCTGGCTTGCTGACGGGCGCTTCCCCCTCTCGAGCCTCCCCTTCTGCTGATAAGCATGTGCCTAACCATGATGGAACATGTGAATGAACGAATGCACAGACGCAAGCAGAGGAGAGCGTGAGCGAGCACAGGGCGCGTCGCGGCCACACAACTAAGCTTACCCCTCTCCCGGAACCCACCGACTTCCAACCAGAGGTGGTGCGTCGCAACAATACAATGGAGTCCAGCCCTCTCCCAAAACCCGTCGGCTTCCGACCAACAGTGCTTGGAAAGCCTTCTGTCATAGCCATTGTTGTCTCAGGTTTTATCAAAAATCTCCACGCCTCGGCAATCCTCCACCATAAATGCAGCATTCAATGCAGCCGAAGGCCAACCATCCCAGACACAAGCGGCGGCGATCATTCTGTCCTCGGCTCTCCTGTTCCATCCAGGTTCCCATCGCGTGAGGCCATGTGATGGTGTTTGTGACCATATGAAGCCTATCCTCCCACTTGCCATATGGTTTGGGGTTGGCAGGTGTCGGTCGACCCTGCGACACCCTTGTCCCATTCACCTAGAGCGCCCTTGAAACACCCGCATCCGGGGAAAAATTGTTATAATTATTTTTGATATATATCTAAACTTTTTATCCTTGTTACTATTAAAAATATGCAAAGCTTCGATAAAATTAAAAATGGAATAATTTTATATATAGAGATGTGAAATTTATATAATATAAATAATATTATTAAGAAATCCATCTTAACTAAGGATCTACCAAGTAATGAGAGGAATCAAATCTCTCGAAGTGAAAACCTTTCCTCAAGTTTTCCACTAAAAAAAGTTTGCATCTTGAATGATTTGATCCTTGTCGGCACTTGGTAGATATGAAGTTGAAATTAATCTATACTGGTAATAGTTAAGTTTTAAAACATTATTAGTATAGATCCATGTTAACTTCAAATCTAACAATCCATGTTAACCAACCATGGATCTACTAAGCGTCGAGAGGGATCAAATCTCTTGATATGTCAATCTCTTGTAGAGTGAAAATATTGAAAAGAGGTTTGCACCTCAAGAGATTTAATCTCTTTGAGTTCTTGATAAATCCATGGTTAATATGGTTGTACATTATGTCTAAATATATGTGTGTGTGTCTCTTTGTGCTTACAGTTTTTCATTTTTTAAATTGCATTTTTTAATGCGTAAATGGGTACAATACCTTGAAATTTGTTGGAAATACTAAGAGCAGGGGGTGAATCAATATTTCATTTATTTCAACAATTCAAGTATCAGAACAATTAACCAATAACATCACATCAAAGGAACACAAGCTAGCATTTGCACCACATGTTGCAAAGGAAAGGCTGTAAGGCAATGGCATAAGAAACAATAGTATAGAAGAAAGAAGTCAAAATTTTATGCAATTTTGTTCAAAGTGAAGGTAAAGTTCAAAGTGAATGATTTATGAAAATGCTCTTCATTAAGATTCTGGAACCTTTATAAGTAAGTGATTTAAATCAAACATTTCATAACAAAGTAATCTCATATCACCTTAATTCATACTGTAATGGGTACTAGTTTTTTTTCATTAGAAATTTGTCTAATTTTATGAGGAAAGCTTAATAGAAAGAATTTTAATTTTTTTGGGTGTGTATGTGTAATTTGATAGTTATTTTAATAATGTTTTTATTTTTTTAATTTTTTTAATTTAACATGGTGAATGGATAATTATGAAGATCATTTTAATAGTTATTTTTTAAAACTAGAATGAATGGGTAATTATCTTAACAAAGATGGAATGAATATTTTTAAAAACTAGAATGAATGGGTAATTATGTTAACAAAGATGGAATGAATGGGTAACTACGTTGGCAAAGATATATATTTTAAAATAGGGTGTTGAGAATTTTAATTTAATTATCAATTATTATGAGGTGGATGATAGAAAATATTTTTGTTGGTTGTAGTCACACATCAAAGCTGAAATTTATTCTAGAATAGTTATGTCCTTTTTGTCCTTTTAATTAAATTAATTAAAAGATGAATCTATCCTAGTAATAGTTAAGTTTTAAGACATTATTAGTATAGATCCATGTTAACTTCAAATCTAACAATCCACGTTAACCAACCATGGATCTACTAAGTGTCAAGAGGGATCAAATCTCTTGATATGTCAATCTCTTGTAGAGTGCAAATATTGAAAAGAGGTTTGCACCTCAAGAGATTTAATCTCTTTGAGTTCTTGATAAATCCATGGTTAATATGGTTGTATATTATGTCTAAATATATGTGTGTCTCTTTGTGTTTACAATTTTTCATTTTTTAAATTTCATTTTTGAATACATAAATGGATACAATATGTTGAAATTTGTTGGAAATAATAAGAGCGGGGGGTGAATAAATATTTCATTTATTTCAACAGTTTAAGTATTAGAACAAATAACCAATAACATCACATCAAAGGAACAAAAAATATATATGAAAAATATATTTATATTACAAGGGAAGCTAGAACATTCAGTTTACCTACTACAACTAGAAATTGGAAGGGCTACAACCCCAAGATATTTACTAGCCACTATTGGAAAGAGACAAAAACCTCTTGAAAGGAGCTACAAATTCTTTTCTTAGCACCACCTTGCATTCCATTGTCATCTTAGTCAAGTCCTTGATTTCTTCTATAGTAGATACTTTGGCATCATATCTCAAGGGAGGTGATCTCAAGACATTTCGTATGATTAAAAGATCTTGATTTTTTTCTCCTAATCCTATGATGGAGTTGACAAGTTCATGTACTATGAGTAAGTAAGTTGCAATGAGAAAAGATACAAAATATGGACCATCAACTAGAGAAATAACTTTTAAAGCCATGAGGAAGACACGAAACAAAGAACTCCAGATTGAAGGAGCTTCAGACAATGATTCAGATGATTATGTCAATATGAAAATCATCTGTGGTCAACCACAGTCAATCATGTTTATTTTAGGGTTTATAATATTTATCTTAGGGTTTATATACCTTGGGTTTATAATAGGCTTTTCTCAATATGAAAATCAATCATGGTCAACCATAGTCTAACGTCACATTGTGACAAAGATTGTCTCAATATGAAAATCAATCATGATCAATCATGGTCCAACATCGCATTGTGACAAAGATTGTCTCTACATTACAATCAATCATGGTCAACCATGGTCACATTGTGACCAAGATTGTATCTTGGTAACATCACATTGTGATAACCATGGTCAAGCATGGTCGAACAATGCATTGTGACAAAGATTGTCTCAATATGTAAATCAACCATGGCCAATGTCACATTGTGACAAAGATTGTGTTAATATGAAAATCATTTGTGGTTAATCATGGTCAACCATGTTTATTTTTGGGTTTATAATATTTATCCCTTGGGTTTAGTATTATTGACTTGGGTTTAATATTATTTGCTTTGGTTTATAATACCTTGGGGTTTTAGAATTAATCCCTTGGGTTTATACTATCAATCCCTTAGGTTTATCGATCGAAGCGTTCATATCCCTTGGGTTTATCAATCCCTTGGTCTAACGTCACATTGTGACAATCATGGTCATCCATGGTCAACCTTAGTGAACCATGTTTATTATAGGGTTTATAATTTTAATTATTTATTATTAATATTTTTAGGTTCGAAACGTTGGCCATCAATTATGGCCTATGTGATTTATCCGATAACTTTTACAAAAATTATTATGGATAACAAAAACCTTAGATCAAAGAAAAAACAATATTATTGTTAGTATTATTATTTAATTAAATTATATAATATTATTAGTTATTTAAATTTTTTACATTATTTATTTTTAATATTATTATTTATTTATTACTTAAATTATTATTATTATTTATTAATAATAATAAACTAATCATTATTATTATTAATTTAATATTCATAGTAATAATTATTAATATTTTATTTATTTATAAATAATAAATATTTATTAATAGTGTGTTATTGTTATTATTAAAATAATTATGGTTTAATAAATAAATATTTATTAATTATTAATTATATTATATTTTAATTATTTAAATGATTTATTATATTTTTATTAAACATAATAATAATATTTTTATGGTAATAATATTTTATTATTATTATATTTATCATTAATTTGTGTAATAATTTGTGTAATAGATATAAATGAAGGTTTCCTCGTATATCAACTACATTTAATTAATTAAATATGTTGTGCTAGTAATAATAAAAACCAACTCCTTATTAATTGTACTATTATAATGGAACACTACTATGTTCAATGTTTCTCTAAATTCATATTAATTATTCTCAAATATATTAAAAAAGAATCATGAAACAAAAATACTTTATTATATATAAAAGAAAATGCTCTTAACAAAACAAATTAATATATCTCTTCAAAAAATTAAAAACCTAAAACATCATTATACAAATTTATATGAATGATAAATATATAGGAGAAAAATTATTAAAAAATTTGAAAAAAATTTAATTCACTAAACTTTTTTAATAACCTTCCAATTTATGACCTATCTTTACATAGACAAAATTTATAATCTATTATATATGTATTATAAATAAAACTGGTATATGATATATAGTATTTTGCCCCTTTCTTTTCTTCATTATGAAAGCGAATTATTATTCCGAAGCGAATAGTGGAAGGCCGCACTTGCATGTGAAATGGCCTAATAAAAAACACTAAGATGGCTTTGCCCGAAGATGAAGTTAACGAAGATGCCCTAATAAAGAAAAAGGTTGATGAATAATAATAAGAGGAGGACCACAAAGATGGCTTTGCCCGAAGACGAAGTCATGAAGAAAAAGATGCCTCTGGGAAAGAAGGATGAATATTAATAATAATAATAATAAGAGGAGGACAAAGATCAGTGAACTGAGAGAGTAGGCTATCCAAGGTGGAAGATCAGTGGAGTGGAGTGAATGAGTGAGGAGAGTGGATAATCTTTCATGGTAAAGATGTCAAAGGAAGAAGTGAAGGCAATTTTGGGTAAAGTCTTACTGGCCTTCCAAATCTGCTTGGGCCTCTGGCAGTTTTTAGAAATTTGGGAACACGTCGCCACCGGTAGGGACTTGACTTTCGAACAAGTTTTAGACCATATCATACTCGACAGCCACACACTGAGGCAGATAGAGGGTAGTTCCATGCTTCTGCCTGTGGACTTGTCAGCTTCTGAGGAAAAGGTAGTGAAAATGTTAAACTTGGGTGGGTTCTTCCTACAAACGAAGAAGGTCTATTGGCTAATCCCTCTGTTACTAAGCTTGACTTCCACAGTGTTGGAATTCAGCACACCATTGAGGATATGGATTTACCAAAAGATCAATGTGTTGTTCTGTTGCGCAATGCATGTGATATGTAACCGACTGCCCCGCTCAATGAGAAGCCACATATATGGTAAGTTGGTGGACAACTTAAAGCCGACGAACGACATGAAGCTGAAGGTTACGAAGGGCAATATAACTGCTACCATTGCGGGAGGTGCCAAAGTTCATACAGAGGGTGCACTAACTTTGATTCCTTGGTTTGACTTGGAAGAAGAAGCAACAGAAGCCACTTTCCATTATGGCAACATTGAAATACAGTACAGGTTTGACACAGACAGCGTAATGTGCTTCATACGGGCCACCACGTTTGACGAGATTTCTGTGGGGCTTAAAAATCGTTTCTCGTTTTTGTGCATCCTCACATTGGTTTGGTCAATAGCAAAGAATGGTTCGGGATCGTTGAAATCTTATGGACCTCACCGGAAGGTATGTGTTCGCGGGTTAAAGGAAACTGTGTACAGCTATGCAGCCAATGAATTGCCAGATGTATATGAAATGGAATTGGAGAATGTAGTCGTTAATTGATGTGAAGTAATGAGATTTGTTCAAAAGTTCTGTTTATATTAGCAACATTGTCATTTTTATCTTCCTTCCACATCTCCACAGGCTTCTATCAAATCGATTTTCGTTTTGATTGTGTAAATAAATGTAAACATAAAATGGCTGATCTAAAGCTATTCTAAGTTAGCAGGAATAAAAGTCAGCATGGAATAATGCAAAAAAAAATATAAGATTATAAATTTCAAGTAGGAAAAAAAATTGCTCATTAATGTTTTTTATTGTTTTTAGTTTATTTCTTTTTATTTTATAATTTTAAAAGAAATTTTGATTACATTTATATTTATTTTCACTACATGTTTATTAGTTGCAAAGAAAATTTCAAAATATATTAAAATTATCACATAATAAAACGTTAATAATTATAAACATTTTATATTTTTATAATTTTAATAAATCTATTATTTTATTAATTTTCTGTTATATAAATTCTAAAAAATGTTTTAAATTCTAATTTCATGTATATAGAAATAAATTATGAATGAACAATAAACCAATTAACATGGACAGATTATACTATCAATAATTTCGGTTTTCAATTACATTTTGATTTTCAGATTTATTAATTTATTAACTTCATAAGTACAATATTACAAATGAAGCTATCCTATGTAAAAAGAAGAGGCAAATAATTGATCATTTATCTTATAAAAGAAAGCATGTAATGTATCACTACTCTTCATACAATAAAAACATGTAACGCCCAAGACTTATTATGAGTGTGGATAGCCCATTCTTCTCAACTCTCAATTGCGAATAGAAACTACTATGTTTCATAGATATGATCCAACAATGACAACTCACATAGTAGTATATAAGGAATTATATTATATAATATTTAAATGGGTGATTAAAACTTTGATATAAATGGTATAAGTAATTTAAATATCTAGATTTTATGGAATAGAATTGAGTAATTATGGTAACAATTTTAGTAGGGAAGATTGGGGTCTTTTTTACGGACGTAGAATTTGAAATTTTTTTAACTGCTTTTTGGGTTTGATGTTATTTGCACGTTTTCATAGTTTTGGGATAATAATTTTAAGATTAATTTTTATATTTTTGTTTTTGTTATTATTTTCATAGTTTTGGGATAATAATTTTAAGATTAATTTTTATATTTTTGTTTTTGTTATTATTGAGTGATTTAGGTGACAAGCTATTTAGTTTTTTTTAGTTGAAAGAAAATGAGGAATAGTAATATAAGTCGGGGAATTTATAAGGTGAAGAGCTAAGGAAAATATTTATGGTTTGTAATAATGTTTAAATTTGTTTGTTAATTTTAGATGTTTTAGCAGGGATAAGATTATAGGATTAGCTATTGGGAAGGGTGGTGTTCAGCATAATGTTAATAATATGTTCAATATGTTATGGAGGTGGTAATGACAACATCTTAGTAGCTCAAAAAAGGAGAGATTTGAATGATAAAGGAGGTGAAGAGGTTTAATGAGTATTAGCTTTTCATATATATAAATAGAAAAATAGTGCAGAGTTGAATACTTCTATTAACTCCAAAAACTAATTTCTTACACAAATGGGGAAGATGGTTTTATAGTTAAATCCAAAATAAAGTGATTAACTTTCACCCTATCATTTTATTTATTTTAATAATAAAAATTAACTATTTATTAAATGCAATATTATATTATAACTCTACCATCTCATAACAACTCTCTTTCTAAATCTATATCAACTAATATTAAATGTGTGAAAAAAACAAAGTCATACAACATAAGTTTTGTGCCACATGGACAAAATATTGAATGCTATGATGTATGATAAAAAAATGCAATTCTTTTTCTCAAATGAAAATTAATATTAATATATATCTATATATTCTTATATATATATATATATATATATATATTATATATATATATATATATATATATATATATAATATATATATATATATATATATATATATAGATAGATAGATATAGATATATATTTGATGAGAAAACCCTCTACAACTTGAGAAAAACTTGAAGTTGGCGTCGGTTTTGGTTTTAGGGTTTCATGGTGGGTCGCATAAGAGGGAGCGCTGCTCCCTCCTATAGTCAAGTTGTCGTAGAGGGAGGCAGGGAGGCAGGAGGGAAACTGTTCAAAATACCAATGGGAAAGACTACAAAAGCAAGAGGAAAATAAACAGAGGGACACAATGAGATCCCGACTCAGGAAGAAGAGCAACAAGACTCAAGTCTAGAAAGGGAGAAAGGAAATAGTAGCAAGAAAAGGCCTCAAATGAAAACTACGGCAGCGTGCAAGCCCAAATTGAGCATCATCCCCAGGGTCATATTAAGTGATCCAACAATTCAAGTGCATAGGGACCATATGAGAGAACATGCAATCATCTGCAAGTTTATGGGAATATGGCCAACAAAGAGAGCCTTACACATCTAGATCAGGAGCCACTGGAAGCCCAAAGGAGAGATACATGTGCATCTGGTTTCAAAGGGCTTCTTCATGGTAGTGTTTGCGAGCCTAGAGGACAAGGATAGAGTGTTTGAAGGGGGACCATACTTCTATGCGGCAGCAGGACTTTACATGTAGCCATGGATGATGAACTTTGTCCCGGAATAAGAAACATTCACATCTGTACCAGTTTGGATCAGACTGTACTCATTACCTCTGGACTACTGGCAACCAAAGTCACTGAAAACCATAGGCAACAAGCTGGGGCATTTTGTAAAAATATCAGAAGCAACTCTCAAAGGTAAATATACCTCCTTCGCTAGAATATGTGTGGAAATGGATCTATCTGGAGCCCTCCCGGATGCAATAATCTTAGAGGTATATGATGAGGAATGGATGAAAATAGTACACTATGAGAAAATACCTTTCAGATGCCGGAAATGTCATGAAGATGGCCATCTATTAAGAGATTTCCCTACAAATTATATGGAAAATAGTGGAAAGACCCCTATGGACAAAGATTATGAGGGTTTCACCAAGGTTGGAGGCAAAGGGAAAGGGGGAAAAAGATCACATAAGAAGACAAGTGAAGACAAACAGATAAGACACAATAGCTTCAAAATCCTTGAGGAAGTGGAGAAGAACGTGGAAACAGACCCAGTCAAGGATAACATCCCTAAGGAGCAGGACATGGAAGCTAAAATGGAGGATATCCCAATAAATGATCGGCAAATAGAGGAACTAAAAAGCTGCATGGAGATCAGCAAGGACCACTAAATGACCTCAAGTGAGGCAGGTACGGAGGAACATGAACTGCAGGAAATACTAGATAGAGAAAATCTAGATCTAGAGCAATTTTTGGAACAAGGGAAGAATAAAGGTGTGGAATCATCGCCTAAAGAAAATTATGATCGAGTCCAACAACTCTATCTATGGAGGGTGCAATCTAAGGGAACTGGAGTCAAAAGAAACCACGAAAGCCAAGAACAGAGAGGGGTCAAAGTGATGGAGAACCAATAGACATCATCTACAAAAGATTCAGGAAGGAAAAGAGGAAGGAAAAGACAGAATGAGCTGCTAACGGAATGTGGGAAATTGATGATTAACTCAGGTAAGATGAAAGATCTTACTAGCTACTCTTTTACTAACCATTCTTAATGAAGCTCATAACCTGGAATATTAGAGGGTTAGGAAGTAGAAGAAAACAGAGAAATCTCAGCAATAGATTAAAAAAGGAAAAACCAGACATGGTCTTTATTTAGGAAACAAAATGCTCAATGGAAAAAATAAGAGAAATCCATAATAAATGGTTAATTAAGTATGATTATTTAGAGGTGAAAGCCATTAACTCTGCAGGAGGGATTCTCACGCTATGGGATCCACGAAAGCTGGGAATACTGGATGCTAAAGCGTCCAAGAACTATCTTTCTCTGGTGTGCCATCCTATAGGGGACAAGGAGACCTACATGATAACTAATGTGTATGTTCCTCAACAGCATGCAGAGAAACTTAAACTTCTTAACTCCTTGGAAGGTCTCAAAGCACGTCATCCCAACATACCCTGGATACTAGCAGGAGCTTTCAACATGATAAGATCTCTCTCAGAAAAAAAAGGAGGCACCAGACAGCTGGGTAGAGACTTTGAAGCCTTCCAAGATTTCCTCATGAACATGGGACTAGTGGACACCAAAATTACAAATGGGACATTCACTTGGAATAACAAAAGAGATGGAGTTTCCCAAGTGGCATCAAAAATGGATAGGTTTATTGTCTTTGAGGATCTCATCCTCACAGGAGCAGCGATTTCATGTCCATTCTGCCCTTTGGTGGATCGGATCATTAGCCTGTACAACTAGAAGCTTCCTTTATGGGCACACCAACGAACAGGCCTTTTAGATTCGAAAATGCTTGGCTCTCTAACCCCAACTTCACCAGAAACATTGCCAAATGGTGGAAGGAGGATTTGAGCATCCAGGGTACTAAGATGTACATGCTCCAACAGAGACTAAAATACATTAAATCCAAACTCAAGGATTGGAACAAAAAGAATTTGGTGATATCATCAAGACTAGAATGAGTACTGAATAGAAACTCAAGGAGGTCAATATGATCAATATCACAGGGGGCTTTAATGAGGAAAGACAGAAACTGACTGATTCTTTGTAGGAAGAATGGGAGAAACACTATCTATAAGAGGAAACTTTTTGGAGACAGAGATCCCGGATCCAATGGATCAAAGAGGGAGAAAGGAACACTAAGTTCTTTCACAAATCTACTATGGCTCACAGGGCACATAACATAATCAACAAGCTAAAGGACTCTCAAGGTTCTAAACTTGTAACTCATAAGGACATGGAGTCGACCCTAGTACAACACTTCTCAGACATTACAAAGGAGCCAATGGAAGACAGATCCAGGTTCATTGCGAAGATCACTCAATACATTCCTAGGTTGGTCACCAATGAAGACAACCACAATCTCAACAGGCTAGTCTCGGAAGAAGAGGTTAGTGAGGTGATCAAGGAAATGCAAAATGGAAAAGCACCAGGACCAGATGGCTTCAATGTCGATTTCTTCAAAGCCTGTTGGGATACAGTCAAACAGGACATACCCAAGGTAGTTGAAGACTCAAGGCAACAAAAAAAAGGTTCTAAAAGCACTAAACACGACCTTTATAGCTCTAATCCCCAAAAAGGAAAACATTGTCACACCGGATGGGTTTAGACCCATAGCCTTATGTAATGTGGTTTACAAAATCATCTCCAAAGTGATAGCCAACAAACTCAAGCCGCTGCTACCTTTGCTCATATTTGAGGAGCAAATAGGCTATGTGGAGGGAAGGTAGATTCTTAACAACATTATCCAAGCCCATGAGGTGGTACATTCTCTCAAACACAACAAGCAAGCAGGTATGATCATCCAGTTAGACCTTGTGAAGGCCTATGAAAAACTCAGTTGGTCTTACATTAGAGCCATTCTTAAAGCCTATGGCTTTAACCAAGACTGGATAAGATGGGTTATGGCTTTAGTCACCTCGACCAATTTCTCCATTCTGCTTAATGGAGCTCCCTCCAATACTTTTACACCCTCTAGGGACTCAGACAAGGTGATCCGCTCTCTCCCTTCCTCTTCATGATGGAAGGGCTTGGTAGAGCAATCAAAATGGTAAATGCTGAAGGTAGAATTTAGGGAATCAAGCTCACCCTGGATGGAGAGGCCAACACTCATCAAAAATTTGTGGATGACACAATGTTGTAGGGTGTTCTCATAGTTAGGGAGGCAAAAGCAATCAAAGATATCTCAAACGACTTCACTGTGGCAGTAGGCACAGAGGTAAGCCAAAGAAAGTCCAAGATTTTTTTCTTTAACACTAATATTGCAATACAGAGAAATATCATCAAGATTCTGGGTTTTCAATGGGAACAGTTACCTTCCAAATATCTAGGCATCCCTCTTACTGAAAAACCCTTATGTAAGCATATATGGGAACCAATTTTAAACAAGCTTCAGGACAAAATCAACAATTGGACATATAGAGCTTTAAACTTTGTAGGGCGTATGGTGCTCACCAAGGCAGTTTTGCAAGCCATCCCCATTTTTATGTTTGCAGCTATACTAGCTCCTCAGGGCATAAAGCAGCAAATAAGAAACATTCAAAGGAATTTTCTGTGGGGCAGAGGGGAAAAGAAAAATAAATGGGCTTTAGTTGCCTGGGACAAGCTCTACAAACCCAAAATCCATGGTGGTTTGGGTCTGGAAGATCCGGAGACTCTGAGTTAGGCTTTAGTAGCCAAGCTGTGGTGGTGATGGATCAAGGAGTTGAGAGCACCATGAGCCAAGATTTGGACTCAAAAGTATGCCAAGCACTGGTAGGAATAGGATCACATTAGAATGACAGGACAAATCAAGGGCTCATACATTTGGAACCTTGCATGGGAGAATAAAAGCATTGTCCAGAAGCACTGTTTTTGGGAATTAGAGTTGGGGATCGGGTTCGCTTCTGGGAAGATAGCTGGCAATAGGCACCCATCTTGGATAGAAATGAATTGGTAGACCTCAAAAGGGACATAGACGGCAAAGGTCTCTTATTAGTAAAATATTTTTGGGATCAAGGGAGGAACAAGGATAAATGGAGGAAATGCAAGAATCTAAGTTACAACGAAGAAAGCCCTTTGAAGGGAATGGCAGAGGCTCTTGCTAAGGACATATAGCAAAGAAGGATTCTGGTCTCCTCCACTCCTGACCAATTATGATGGGGCAAAAACAATGAAGGTAACTACAATCTCAAAGAGGCTAAACATGAAATCACTGGATTTAACTTGGTAAAAGTTGAGAAAGTCTGGCAGGAGCTATGGCAAACCTCTCAATGGATGAAAATAAAACTATTTATCTGGCTTGTTCATCAAAAGAAAATCCTAACCTGGGAAAACCTTATGAAGAAAGGTTTCATTGGCCCATCTAAATGTCAGCTTTGGGGCTTGCAGGAGGAAACGATTGAACACTTGCTTAATCTGTGCTCCTTTTCTGCCAAAATTTGGGATTGGGTGGCCTCAAGCTTCAGACAGACCGACAGGGACAAGCTCAACATATCCAATACATTATCAAAATGGAGGAAAAACTTCTCAGAAAATGAAATCATCAACAGAGCCTGGATGCTAATTCCAGGCTTTGTCATCTGGAATATTTGGAAAGAAAGAAACAGAAGAATTTTTAAAAACAAAGCCAGAGAACCCCAGCTTATCATTAATCAGATTTTGAAACAGCTCAAGGAAACAGTCAGAAGCATTCTGAGAACAAAACTGACAAATCCTCCTCTACCTCAAGAGATACAAATTCTTATTATCTAGATCGTCAAGCCATCAACCCTCAGGGTGTAAAGAAGGGTCTGAGAACCTTAAACACAGGGAAGAGGGGTTGGCAGCCCCCTCCTAAGGGATTTTTCAAAGTCAATATTGATGGAGCCTCCAAGGGAAATCCCAGGGAAGCTGGCTTTGCTGGAGCCATCAGGGATCTTGAGGGACATATAAAATACATCTTCCATGGACACCTGGAAAAGGGAACCAACAACATGGCGAAACTTCTGGCATTAGATCAATGTATGGAGATCCTAGCGAAGGAAAATTTACAAAATGTCGTAATCGAAGCTGACTCGGAATTGGTCGTCAAAGCTGCCAAGAAGATTCAAAATGGTACCTCGCCAGACAAAGTGTCAAAGCACTGGAGGCTGTTGCAAGTGTTCCACCGTATCCAATCACACTTACAAATCCTTAAAACATTAAGATTTGTGCACGTTAGAAGAAAGGAAAACATGCTTGCAGATAGGATGGCCAATGAAGGGGTGGTCAACAAGGACAGGGATTCTCGGCATCCTTGGGAGTTTTTTCCTGCCGGGTAGCTGCAGGAGGACTGTTCCACTCTAGCAAATGCAGACTGGGATTCATGGTTGAGCAGTGCTGATACTGGAAATAGAGATGGGCAGGACAATGCCCATTTTATCATCGGTCTCTGTTCTTAAACTCTCATCTTTGTCTTGTTTCCCTGGGCATTAGAATGACAGAGGAAAGTTTCAAGGTGAGTGATAACACAGATTGGATAGCTGAGACTCTCTTGGCTCAGTGGGTTTTTTTTGGCAAATCCCGAGGGCTTCAGCTAGTTTCCAACTTAGTGGAAGAATCGTGCGTTTTCATTCAAGATATGACGCGTGGTGTAGAGATAAGAGAGAAAACTGCTCTTATCGCATGCAATATCTTTGTGGGGCAGTGGGTAGGGGCGTTTTTTTCAACGGTTGAGATCAATCATGCTATTCACTTAAAGGTTCAGGAGCCAACTTATTCAAGTGGACCCCATCTTGATAAGATATTGGGCAAGTCCACCAGAAGCCACATGGCCCTTGGTGGGACCATCTGGGGGCCCGGCACCCCTCAAGACCATGATCATAGATCGTATTTGCCTAATGGGTTTCTGAGCGGCACCAAGGTGGGTTCCACAAAACCCAAAAAACACAAGTGGTTTATCGCACATGACACAGGCGGTATTGGGTTTTGGAGCAATTGCTCATGATTCCATATAGAAGGCTACACATGGCATGGAGAGGTGGGGGAAAATTGCTCTCATCACACGGTTAACCCCCTTGCTTCTTGTTTGCACGATATCTAGGATGGTCATCGGATCAGGGCTCTCACTTCAATGGCTCGGATTGATCGGTCTTATTGCTTATTGGCAATTAATTCGGGGCTTGTACTAATCGACGCTATGTTAATTTTGCCGGTTATCTAAGGGCTTCGTCCCCGTTATGTTTAGGATCTACTTATGTTGCAGGAGGGTCAGTTTATCATCTTGACTTGTCTGGCAGCTGTTAGCCATTTTTGTTGGCTGTGTCGCCCCTGTTGTCTAGGGCTCTATGTAAATTATGTAATTTATTCATATCAATAGAAGGTTCATCCCTTACTTATCAAAGAAGATTAATATATTTTTTTTAAAAAGCTAAAAAAATATAGAACACCATCGAACAAGTCGAAATGTAAAATGAATATACAAATCTAAATTAATAAGTTTGAAAATTTTAAGTCTCTTCGGAGACATTCGATAAAATTGGAACGATACAGAGAAGATTAGCATGGCCCCTGCGCAAGGATGACGCGCACAAATCGAGAAATGGTCCAAATTTTTAAAGTTTGAAAATTTTAAAGTCGAAATGTAAAATGAAAATACAAATTTAAATTAATAAGTTTGAAAATTTTAATTAATTATTTTTTTTCTATGAATATAAATATATGTGTGAGTGAACGCGTGTATAGTTTAATGAGGCTTCAAATTTGCCCCAAAAACAATAGAAATTTTGGTAAGATAAGTTTCAATATTTTGGGTGCGCCTAGGGAGTTTTGATGGCGTTGAATTCATTTACACCATTAAAAAAACATGATTCAAGCACTCAATTTGTCATTAGAGAAATTTTGAGGTAAAAAACGGGCCTAAAAAATGTACAACAAAAATTAACTTTATAAGAACCAATAAGTTTCAATATGATGATGTCAACCATGAGGGATGATTCACCATTTTCAGAGTAAAATGATAAAAATATTTAAAAAATAAAAAAATAAACTATTTTTTTAGTTCATATTTTCAGCTTATCTCCTTACGATTTTACTCAAAGTTTAAGCGAGAACACTTGTTTGATGAAAAATTTAATTTTGCATCGAAGGAGTACCCATGTTGCATACTATTGATGGACCCTACTATACGAAAAGTGTGAAATACATGAAAAATGTGATTTCAATCACGTTTTTTCATGTATTTCACATTTTCCGTGTAATAGGGTCTATCAAAAGTAGGCAAAATGGCTACGCTAAATTTTCTATCCAACGAGTGCTCCTGCTCCAAATTTGAGTTAAATCACAGGGAGATAAGTTTAAAATACGAGTTGAAAAAGTAGCATTTTTCGTTTTTCCCTCCAAAACTTGATGAGGTAATCTAATCTTATTTTATTTTTTTTATTTTTTTTTCTGGGCAAACACTAAACTACTTATATTAAAAGAACTGTAAAAATATGTACAAGAGGTTTGAACCTCTGAGAGTGACATGGCATCTCTCTTTCAAAATTTTAACAAAATTATCTGTTCCACTGTTTGTAAGGAACCTTATACAATTTGATGCAAACGAGAGCAGAATTAAAAGCAATTAGAGGAGATATTACAGGTCAGAAGACCTGCCAGAATGCTTGACATAATCAGAGAAACAAAAGAAGATTTGTGGACTTGCCGCTGTCATGCTGTATTTGTCGCCAGCCGCTATACGCCGAACCATTAGAGCCGAACAAGTAGAGCCGAACCATAAAAACCAAACCAGAATAACATAAGACCAAAACAGAGCAGGAGAACTGACCAATCAAAACTGAGCATTTTACTTGGGATTTACTGATTCTTGCCCGGTTTCCATGTCAAGGGGCTCCCAGGTGACCTCCACGCCGTCCTCGACATCTTCAGGCTTCATTCCCGGCGGCAGCTTGAGATACAACAGGTTTGCAAAGGAATTATCAGGCTCCTTGTTGACGGTTTGCTTCTGAGGTGAGGTTTGCCTAATATCTTCCCTCTCCTGAGGTGCCTCTGCCTTTTTCTGTGCAATATCCAGAATGTTCTTATCCTTCATGCTCCCAATCTCCTGAAGCACCTCTACCTGCTCCTCTGTATGAGCGAAAGTGCTTTCTTCCTCTATCTTGCTTTGTGACGAAGGGGCATAAGAACTGTCTTCCATCCACCTGCTCGGTGAGGAATTTTCCGAAGGAGAAGGCGATTGTTCCTCAGAAGCTTCCTTCAGACTTACATCTTCCTTGTCTTCTTCCGAGAAGATGACCGTCACAAGAGCCGAAATCAATGGTTTGTTTGTCCGACGTCGGAATTGAAACCTTGCTGATTGCAATGTATTGCTGATGGAGTGGCCAGAATCTTCAGATCTAGTCGAAGGGGGTGACGCAAAGGCGAGAGGCAAAATACGGCGAGGGCTATGACTGCCTCTCCCTCCAGAACCTCCCTGTTGCCCATAATTACGCCCATGCCGAGGAGTAGCCCTTAAACGAGGAGCCATGTGATTAATCTGATAAGAGTCGAGCAAGCTTGAAGTCAATGGATGCCCTGACTCGGCCTGAAGACTGGTTAACACCCAGAAAGGACCCCAGACAGCCACAACTTTGAAGAAGTTGGACTCGTCAGCAGGGGAAACGTTGCTACAGCAATGTGGCTCCACCACTGAGCGAATCCCTCTCTCAGTCCCAACCGCTACATTCTGAGAGGTCTTTATGACAGGAGCATACACAGGGTTGAGAAAAACTACGTGGAAAGGCCTGCTCCTGCCATTGCCACCTTCCTCATTCCCCAACAGACCAGCACCCTTCTCTTCCTTGGAGCGCAAGCTCTCTGCCTGCAACCAAAACCGAACCTGGGAGAATGTTCTGGTAGCGCAATCCTCCATCCTGTAATTTCTGCAACGCTTGCCTTGGGACAACAGCTGCAATGAATGGAAATGAATGCCTTTCATTTCCGTCGGCTTAATTACTTTCATCACCTTCCTGTTCAGCTGCCCGCTGTCCTCTCCGCGTGGCATGCTCTTAATTCCCATTCAATGCGATACAAACACCCGCATGCAAGTGTGCTTCTTCCCTTGTCTGCATATCACTGGTTAGAATATCCTGGAATGTGGACAGTTCTTTCTCCGAAGCTATACCCTGTAACGGTCCTTCGAAGAATTCCTTTCCCCTATCCACTCCTAGATTGGCAAGAAAATCAGCCAATTTGTTCCCTTCTCTTCTGATGTGTTTGAAGGATATGGCTTTATTGTTTCTTAGCCATTGTTGGAGTACCTCAAGCCTACTGGCCATTCTCCTGTTGCTACTCACCTTCTGTACATCTGAGCCTTGTTGGATCTTCGAGACCATGTTTATAATTATTTGAGAATCCCCTTCCACTATAAGAGGAGTGTACCTTTGAGCTTGCGCAATATTAAGCCCTCTCCATAGTCCTTCCAATTCTGCTGCATTATTTGTGTTCCAGCCAATTGAACCAAAGAAAATCATGAGAGGGTTACCCTGATTATTTCTTATTACGCCACCATAACCCGTGTTCCCCAGATTTCCTTTCGACGCTCCATCAAAGTTGAGCAAAAATGTGTTTATGGGCGGAGGAGTCCAACTGGATGGGGAATCTTGATGTCTGGCTGAGTTACCTTGAGAAGAATTAGGATTTTGAATTTGGATTTGCCAGTTATTCCATATAGCTTGTTCCTATGGAGATGAAGGGAAGTCCTCTTGAGACCAGCATTTAGTAGATAGGGTTTCTTGGATGTTACTGTGAATGATTTTCCATACTTGCTCCATCGGCATTGCTTGGTCTTTAAATATCCGCCTATTCCGCTCTTTCCATATATTCCACATCAGAATTCCTGGAGCAATTTGCCAAATAATATTGAGAATCTTGCATTGATAGGGCTTTTGGGGCCAATTGTGTAGCGTGTTATTGATGTCCCCCAACACTCTCCCTTCTTTCCGACATCGAAATGTGACTTTCTCCCAAAATCTCCTTCCAAATGGACAAATTTGCATGAGGTGTACAGCTGATTCCTCTTCCAGTTTACAGTTGAGACAAATTGAAGGACCTACAAATTTTCTTTTTTTGAGGTTGTCCCAAGTGAGAATCCAATTGTGTGACAGGAGCCAGAGAAATGTAGAGACTTTCGGCCATATGGGCGGATTCCATATTTTTTCCCATAATTTGTCCTTGATGAGTCGGTCTTTTATAATGATGTTGTAAGCCTCCTTAGTTGTAAATTTTCCCTTCTCTTCGTACCCCCACCTTAGCTTGTCTTTACCTGCTTCCTTGAGAATTTTCCTTTTTTTTTTTTTCAGTTCTTTGGATAGAGAGAGATGGATTGCCTCCGGGCTGTCTGGTAGAATGTTGCGTGTTTCTTTCTAGTCTCTGTGGTCTGATTCATTGTTGGATCTCGAGAAGTGACTTACCTTATCCAATTGATTTATTTCTTGTTCAGGTATTCCTTGGATGAGGTTTTTTATGCTTGGGAATTGCTGCCATGAGTCCATCCAGAATCTTGCCGTGCAGCCATCCTTCACCTCCCAAAAACTGTGTTTTTGAATTAAATCTCTGTGCTTGATAGCGGAGTTCCACATTGCTGATCCCTTACTTATTTATGTCATTCTTATGCTCTCCTCCAAAGGCAAGTTGCTGGCGTATTTCGCTATCCATAATCGGGCCCAGGGTGTGTTGGGGTATGATAGCCACTTCCACCAAATTTTGGCTCCCATGATCATGTTGCTATGTTCTGGATCTCTAAGACCAATGCCTCCTGCATTTTTTGGAAGACAAGCCTTCTCCCATTTGACCAAAGCCCATTTTCTATTTGGTTCGGAGCTTCCCCAAAGGAAATTGTGCTGTAACTATTTGATAGCCTTCAGCACCCATTTCGGCACTACCATTATGGAGAATAAGTAGAGTGGCATGGATTGAAGAACCGCCTTGATAAGCACAATCCTGCTGGCCATATTTAAGGCGCTGTGCGTCCATAGGAATAGTTTAGCCTCCAGATTTTCTAACAGGTTGGTCCATGAAGAGTGCTTAAGGGCAGAGGCAATTAAAGCCGTTCCTAAGTATTTAGAAGGCAGGGAAGCTACGGAGAAGCCTAGAATGCGAGCTATTGCTCTTTGAGATGTCGGCGGAGTATTGAAGAAAAAGATCTGGGATTTCACTTTATTGATGAGGGCACCAGAGGCTTTAGAGAAATGGTCAAGTAAAGCATTTAAGGTACGAGCTTCTTGAACAGAAGAGTGCCCAAATAATATGTTATCGTCAACAAATTGCTGGTGAGAGATGGTGGGGGCTTGGTGGATCATAATGCCTTTGAGGTTTCGGGAAAGGATGGCCGAATTTATGCTACGTCCTAATCCCTCTGCCATTATTACAAACAGAAAGGGTTACAGAGGATCCCCTTGTCTGATTCCTCTAGATGGGCGAAAGGTGGAGGAAGGAATCCCATTTATAAGTATAGAAAAAAACGTGGAAGAAATGAGACTACTTATCCAGCGAATCCAGGAAGAGGCAAAACCAAAAGCTTTCAGAATTTTTTGCATGTATTCCCAGCAGATGCTGTCGAATGCTTTAGATAAATCAATTTTAAGTAACATACCTGGTTTTTTCGTCTGCTTGAGGGAATGAATAATCTCATGGGTGAGAATGATCCCGTCCGTTATTTGCCGTCCCTCTACATATCCGGATTGTTCTGGTGAAATGATGAAGGGGAGCATGGGTTTTAGCCGAAGAGCCACTACCTTGGAGACGATCTTGTAAATGATATTGCACAAGGCAATAGGTATGTATTTATCTGGAGAGTTAGAATCCTCTGATTTAGGTATTAAAGAAATGAATGTTGCATTCAGGCCCGGATACATCCATCTTAGAGTACGTGATTCTTCTACTACTTGCCATACTTCCCATTTGATCAGCTCCCAAAAATGCTGAAAGAAGTTTGAAGTGAAACCATCTGGACCAAGATCTTTTCCCGCCTTTAATAGGTTCACTGTTGTCTCTACCTCTTGAAGACTGATAGGTTTGAGAAGAAGAGTGTTATGGTCTTCCATTATTAAACGAGGAATATTGCATAAGATTCTGTCGATCGCCTATGCTCTATTGATGTTGGGCTCTTGGTTCATTTTCCTAAAGTACTGGAGAAATTCCTGTTCTATTCCTTCATGGGTTTCAATTTTGACTCCCTGTGCATTATTGACTTGTGAGATTTGATTACTCATTCGCCTTTGTGCTGTAGTTTTATGAAAGAACTTGGTGTTCTTCTCCCTTTCCTTTAGCCATCGGATTCTGGATTTCTGCCGCCAAAGAACTTCCTCCTGGAGATCTCGTTCTAGGAGTTTTTGTTTTGCTTCTTGTTCTTTTTGTGCTAGTTCTTCTGACCGTCCTTCCGAAATTATTCTTTTCTGAACATTTTTTATTTCTTGAATGAGGAGTTCCTTCTCCCTGAAGATGTTACCAAAAGTGGTTTTGTTCCAGCGTTTTATCTCCTCCTTGAGCAGCTTCAACTTTTTTTGGAATCTCGCCATATTTGTAACCTCAGTCAGATTACAATTTTGCCATGTTATACGTATGAAGTCGTTGAAGTCTGGATGAGAAAGCCAAAAAGCTTCAAATCGAAAGGGTCTTTTTATATTGTTTCCAGGCCTGTTCCAATGCAATGCAATGGGCCAGTGATCCGATCCGGAGAATGGAATAATGTTGGCTATGAATTCTGCCCCGATGTGTACTGCATTATCGAAAATTAGAAACCGATCCAAGCGAGATGCGATTTGCATTGGAGTAACTCGTTTGTTAGTCCAGGTGTAGAGGCCGTTGGAGGTGGGCAAATCAATCAACCAGTTATTTTGGATGAAATATTTAAGGAGTGAGCCATCCCTGTTTATTTTGCAGCGCCCTCCTTGCTTTTCCTCTATTGACGCGATCATATTGAAATCTCCTCCAGATACCCAGAGCGGGTATGTCCTATCTGCATTGAGCTGCGAAATTTCATCTAGTATTTCCGCTTTCTGCTGAGTTTCTTGCGGAAAATAAACGTTTGTAATATGGCCATATATATTCGTGCCTAGAAGATGAAATATGGCTTGAATGAAATTTTTGTTTGCATGGATATTAACTAATTGGATTTTACCTGCATCCTGTAGGATCGCAAATCCTCCTGAAGCTCCTTGAGCATCTACAGCAGTAACTAGCCCTCCTGGCCATACCTTAGCTGCAATTTTTTCCAAAAGTATCGAGTTGCATTTGGTCTCCTGTAAAAAAAGGATTGCTGGTTTCTCCTCCATGATCAAATTTTTTAGAAGTTTCCCTTTCCTTGGGCCATTGAGCCCTCTGATGTTCCAAGATAGCAACTTCATTGGGAAGGTTTGGGGTCAGTATTGTAATACTTGGTTAGTTTGGCATATCTGCCAGACTCAACCAAGACCTCTCCAATCTTAATAGTTCTTTCTAAAGCCGTTTTCCGTCCTCTCTTTTTACTGTCTTTTGAGATGAATTTATCATCCCATTGACTGCCTGTTTGGACACCTAGAGAATACTTTTTTTGAGCTTTATTCAAAACTTCTACTAGGTTATCTACTTGTTTATCAGGGATTTTGTCAAAGTTACCTGATTTGCAAGCTTGTTCTAGACCCAAAATGTCAAGTTCCCCAATATTTATTAGTTCGCTATCCCCATCCATGAAATGCGGTTCTTGAAATCTTTCTTCTGCCTCCTTCCCTTTGTCCGTGCTGTGAGTTGTATTGTTTATATCCATTGTTGGATTATTCCAAGTCTCTAAAGCCGACGTGATCTTTTCGCCCTCCGGAGTCGTCTTCTTTTCCCCTGTCTTTGATGAGGGGTGTGATGTTTTTTCCAAAATAGACCCTTCCTGTATCTCTGTATTTGCTAAGGCCTCGAAGCTGTTGCTTGTGGAGGGCGTGGACCGATCCTCTGGCGCAGTCTTAGGAGGTGTTGTGGATTTTTTGCTTCCTCTTCTTCTATTTGTTACTTTGGTAAATCCATCCTGAGATTGTTTCTCTTGGCTATTTTGGGCTGTGGGCTTGTTATTTAAGGGACAATCTCTGAAGAGATGGCCCAGGGCATGACATTTCCTACAGCGGAAAGGGACATGCTCATAATCAATAACCTGAATCCAATCTTGGTCTTCATGAAAGAGACGCACCATATCTGGCAAAGGTTGTTTCAGATCCATGTATACACAAATACTGGCATAGGAGGCATAAGAGGTATATCTTATAGCCTTTGTTTCTTCTGCAACTTTGACAAAGTCTCCTAAGACCGATTCGATGGCTTTCAGTGATTCCTCCTCCCAATATTCCCAGGGTAGCGAGTACAGTCGAATCCATACTGGTGCATAGTTGAGATCTTCCTTATCTGGATTGAAACGGGCGACCCATTCTCTGAGAAATAGCCCAGCAGAGTTGAAAAAATAGGGACCCCCATCGAAAACTTTGTTTCTGTCTTCCAAGCAGTTAAAGATAGCTGTAAAAAACCCTTTTGGCCCTAGTAGCAGGGTTATTTGTCCTTTTGGGCGCCATTTGATATTGATCCAGTTTCTCAGGGCCTTTCCTGTTGGCCAGAATCTGATAAATTTACCTATGAGAGCATGGTCCCTCATATACTGTATTCTTGCATTAATACGGTGGCTAGGTAACTCAACTTCTGGCCTGTGAGTAGCAACAGTCTTGCATGTAGATGAACTAACCTTTGGGCTATCTTGCTGAGCTTGATTGCCCTTCGTGTTCTACGTTTCCTCTGCGGTTCTATCATTGTTTCCCTGTTCTTCAGTTGGATTTACCTTGGGTCCTTGTTGGTTTTCTCTGGGTGTAGGTACCTCCCCTCCCGCCCCTTGGGGGGGATCCATTGATGCCGTATTCCCAGGCCCCGTGCCTGACTCTTCTGCGTTGCCCCTGTCAGATCTGGGAAACACAGGGCAGGGAACTGGCCGCTGCAGGTCTCTGCAGAAACCCTAGCTCTTGCTGCCTACCCGTGACTTCCTCGCGCGCCTATTCCGCTCTCAACGATTCATAATCTAATCTTATTTTATTATTTCCACTATTATTTTATAATATTCCTTTGGAGGCCCATTTTAGATTCCAAAATTTATGTAATGTAAATTGTTTGAGAAAAAAACTAACAAGGAAATCATCATCATATTACAAGGAAATCATCAAAATTTATGTAGTGTAACAAGGAAATCATCGTCATGTTACAAAATTTATATATCGAAGAAATCATTATATAACATCAAAAATTACCAAACCATCATAGTTAGTTATAAGAATGAAAGCAAAAATTGTTTAGGGAGTTGTTGAATGCTAGAAATCTATGTGGAAAGAGACACATTTAGTTATATTAAGCTTGACTATGAATTCAACACCAAGATCTAATAGGATTGATAAAGTTTAGGTAATTATAATTGGTTTAACTTGTAATTTAAAATGAAGATCTAATAAAATTGATAAAATTTAATAATTATAATTCATATTAGAAAATTTGTCATTCCTTAGACTGTAACATTAATGATTCATATTGGAGGACAATTCTGTAAGTAGGGAAGAAAAGATATATATCATATTCACTAACCCAGTTTTGTTAAGAGAATTCATTCGAGAGAAAATTCTAACTAAAATAAAATAATTATATTAATTTTAATTTATTGGCTTCATAAGTGTCATATTATAAATGAAGCTAGGCAACAAAAGCATCATTTTTCATATGAAATAGAAAAGGCAAGTAATGCATCATTTATCATATAAAAGAAAGCATGTAATGTATCACTTTTGATATAATAAAACACATATAACATGCCTGACTTATTATGAGTGTGGATGGAAAATTCTTCTCAAACTCACTTGCAAATCGAAACTAATATTTTTTCATGAATATGATCCAACAATTGCAACTCGCACACTAGCATATAACAAATTATATTATATATATTTAAATGGGTGATTAGAACTTTGATATAAATGGGCATAAGTAATTAAATATCTGGGGAAGAGCTTAATGTAACACCTCTCTAAAACTTTATTGCACCCCTCTATTAACAACACTCCTAATTATTTTTTTTGTTTTTCATGAAAATATCACCTCTCTCTACCCTTTTTGTCCATTATTATCTAAATTTGAAGTGTATACACAATCATAGGCTCATATACCATGTAAATTCTCAAGTTAAACTCTCGAGACCACCATAACCATATTAATCCAATATAACAATATTAACATGAATAATATGTTTTATTATTCATGATTAAAGGGGGCAGGGAAAAATATTGGATAAATTATAACACATGTTATCCCATATTTCTCCCATCCCTTACAAATTAAATAATTACATTACAATAAGCACATATTTATGCCGATAGACATTTCTTTTTTAAATTGCTCAGGCCAACCTTTGTCTACATTTTTACATTTAAGTTGACATCTGTCCCATGATCTGACAACGACATCGGCCTTCCTCCACATATTTTTAAGTCGTCAAAGGCATTGAGGCCTCCACAGACTTTTGAGACATAAAAACGTGCAACTTCTATCATCGTGGTCTCATATTTGTCTAGAGGGGACGTTTGTCTATTACACCTATGCATTATGCAATTATGCATGTCGTCGTTACATTTTTGGAAGAGTGGCCTCAAGACTTTGTGCATTTTCGGAAGAGTGACACCTGATAGTGTGCAAATCCCTGAATCAAGTGAGTGATACACTCATGCATCCATCATTTTTCTTTAACCCTTCATCTGAAAAAGCACTATCAGGGGTTTAGTTATGTGCACTTCTTAGGTACTCTGAAAAACAAAATTGTGCTTATTATTACAAGATTGTAGTGTGGGAAGCCATATTATGACATTCTTAACCTTGATGATGGGTTTATATTTAGAAAGAAAAACCTGACGTTATGGAATGAATAAGATGCATGGAGGGGAATATATTGGAGTTTCATTGTATTCTCGGGGATGTTCTATGAGATCTTTTCCCATAGTTATCTCAAATCATGCATGCTTTTAATTCTGGAAGTTTTATTTTTCACCACTTTACAATTTCTTTCATGGATGACATGGCGGTAGCAGAGTAAATTCGGTCAGTTTTGATTTTGAATTTTTGTTGTCTAAGAATTTGAATGGTATTTTGTTTTTAATTCATTGCTCAAGTATCTAAACTGGTTTTTGCTCAAGAATTTTTTTGGCCGCTTGAGAAAAAGGTTTGTTTTTATGTAAATGACTCTACTAGACTTAAAGAGGACATTATCATCGGCATCAAGGACACAAGTACCATCAACTGAAAAAACCTTTGTTACTCTATCCTCAGTTTCTTTTCCCTTTTGGCTGGTAAACACTCTTTTTGGCAAGACACTAACATGCCAGAAAACTTCAGCATAGAACTTGTATCCCAAATATTTCTATTATGACAAAATCACTCTCCAATTGCACCTGGAATTGTATGCTTTCTTCAGACAAACCACCTAGATTTGTTCTCTATAATACATTAGAACAACAAATTGGGCACATTATCAGATACTCTGGTTTTAGGTGGACAAATAGAAGGGAACATATTCCATGGAATTAGATTGACAGTATAGCTAGAAATATACATTTGAATTAATGTTTATATGGTTAGGATTTCTAGATATCTTATTTTATAAACTAACTATTATTTGGAGTGACATAGTAGTGCTCAAAAGTAGAAGTAATTAATGGAAGGTTCCTCTTAAGGAATATGAACATTTACATACTAATGAATAGGTATATGACATGAATCCCCAAGCTTAAACGACCATCGGATGTCTCTTATCCCTTCACGTTGGAAGGGAGTATGCCAAAGTGGTGAACAATTCCCTAATTCAACATGCAATAGGTAAAATGTGCTCCCTTGAAGTTCAGATCAATGCACGAATTCTGACAACATATGATATTGTGATCTTTTTGTTAAGCACTTAAAGAAATATCACTGACATTTCCATGGCTTATTTCAGGAAACTGAATGGTGCCAAGTGATCAAGAGACTCGATGTCTCATCCTTGCAAGGTGATCAAGAGTTTCAAACTGAACTGGATATTGTTGGTGGGTTACGTTGTCCTTTCATTGTTATCCTTTTGGGTTACTGTGGAGAAGGTAACAAGAGGCTTCTCATTTATTAATATATGTAGAAAAGGAGCCTAGAATAGGCATTGTTTGATGAGGATGATATATCTTTTCCTTGTAAGTTGGATTGCGAAAAGAGATTCAACATTATCCTTGATGTTGCTCAGGCTCTAGCCTTTTTGCACCTTGAATGTGATTCACCCATTATCCACATAGATATAAAGCCCAACAATGTGTTGTTGGATGGCAATTACAATGCTCGTATTACAAACTTTGGGCTTACAAGGATCAAGAGTGATTGTATGCATATGTATCATGATATGTTTAGCCAAGACCTTGGAAGGAGCCAAGAGATAGTGGGTAGAAGTCAATACCTTTTGAAAAGTTAGGACCTTTAACAGGGTCCCTGGGTCAAAAGTTGAATTGGCTTCTGATGATGAAAGTAAAATGAAATCCAAGTATAGATATCATGGTTAAGGAAGCATTAGCAGAAAGACTAATAACATTTCTAAAGACATTTATGATCCCACAAAATATATTTTCTATCATGATATGTCCAGTCAAGACCATGGAAGGAGACACGAAATAGTGGGTATAAGTCAAGACCTTTTGAAAAGCCAAGACCTTTCCAAGATCGTTGGTTCAAAAGCTGAATTGTCCTTTGATGAAGAAAGAAAACTGAAATCCAAGCCTGAATGTCATGGTGAAGGCAACATTGGAAAAAATATGGACAACAATGGTATTGACATTAATGAGCCTACAAAAGAGCAACCCAAATCCTCTACTCAAGGTTTAGATGTTGATGAACTTCATGCTAAGGGGAAGACAATTCTTTCAGGGCATTTAAGTATCTGTGGATCTAGAAAACTTCATAACATGTTGGAAGTTGATGATCATTGACCAAAGATAGACCCATTAGAAGAGGGATTTGATTGGAGTAAGGAGATGCAGGTATTACCTTCACACAACAATAATGGGATTCATTTAAATAAATCATAGTGTAGATTGTTTGTCATGGATATATGATAGCAATGGAGAACTTGGCACTAAGGGCAATGTGATGGAGGGGATCAGTAGCCAAATCAAGAAATTAAGGACATCAAACAAAATGAAGGGAAAGAAGAGCATGAAGAGAAAGAGGTTGCCAAATTACAATCATCCATGTGGGGAAATCATAATTCACTCTTGTTCCATGAGAAAAATTGAGGAAGATATTAAGGAAAGGCCAAGAAAAATCGAGTGGTGGAAAGAAGAGTATTTTGTAGATATGAGAAAAAAGAGCAAAAAAATGAACAAGCCAGAGAGAATAAGATGGAAAAGTTCCATATGGTTTGATTACAGAAGGAACATTAGGACAAACCTCATGGTAAGGGACTCTTTGTATGATTATAGTGGGGATATCATCTTTGGGAGTAACAAAGATAAAATCAAAAGGGTTTATTCCATGGGAAGTGACATGTGGAGTGGTTATTTACCGAGTAGAGGATATCTCAATAACACCACCAGCATGGGAGGAACAATGTGTTACATTCCTCCTGAATATGAAGGTTGTGGGTTTCCATCAGAGAAGGGTGATATCTATAGTTTTGGGGTACTGATGTTAGTGATTGCCACTAGAAGGAGGCCTCTGCATCTCCTAACATCTCCCATAAAGTATTTTGAGAAGGCCAATCTCATTTCATGGGCAAGGCACTTGGCTCAGATGGGAATTTTTTTAGAACTTGTCAGTGAGTCGTTGAAGGGTATTTATGATAGAGACCAGGCACTTCTATGCATCACAATCAATATTTTGTGCCTGCAGAGAATCCTCAAAATGAGACTTGATATCTTTGAGATTGTCAAGATTATGAAAGGTGAAGTGGATGCTCCCAGTTTTCCTCTAGAATTTTCACCTTGTCCTAAAAGGCTTTACCACAAATGCAAGAAAAAAGTATTTTCAGATGTTATCAGCTTTAAATTCAATAAAAATCTGTCTTTCCTATTAATACTCTTTAACTGAGCCATTATGAGGCAAAAAAGTCCATCCTACACTATATAAATGGAGATGTGATTATGGCTTGAAGTATGCCAAAAATGAGAAATTAGAGCTAGTGAAATATAGTCATTCTGACTGGGTCAAATCTGTGGATGGTAGGAGGTCTATCTCTGGATCACATGCTTCTGTTGTGATCTCATGGAGCAATGAGAATGAACAAAAAATGATACTATCCTTAATGGAAGCTCAATTGAAAGGAACATAAATAACTGTGTTTGAAATCTAAAGCTATCTAGTTAAGAAGATTATTATGAAATATCATACCAGGGCAGGAAAAACAGAGAGTTCTTAGTTGTGAAAACCAGAGGAAAATAAACATTTAACCAATATCTCCCTCCCTCTCTCATTCTCTCTCTCCCTTCTTTCCATCTGTCTGTTGTCTTTCTATCTCACCCCAAACATACACTCTCTCTTTCCATCTCTCCCTTGTCACTCCCCCCCTCTCTCTCTCCACCGTTCTCTCTTTATATGTCTTTCTTCTTCCCTCCCTATCTTTTCCTCCAACTCCATCTCTCGAGCTCCCTCTATTTCTCCTCCACTCTCTCCTCCTCTCCCTCTCCATATTTTTGTCCCCCCCTCTCTCTTATCCTTCTCTCCCTCTCCAGATCTCCTCTCCTTCTCTCTTTTTTCACTCCTCTTCCCTCTCCCTCACTTTATCTCCATCTCTCCCTTTCCACTCCCTCTATGTCTCCACCTCTATCACTCTAGGTCTTTGTTCTTCCCTCCCATATATATTTGGAGCTAATATACATCATAATATATTATTATATATTATAATATATAACAAGTTTTAATATTATATTAAATAAATATTATATTAATCCAAAATTAATAATTTAATAATATTATATTAAAATTTTAATATTAACATGCAAATTTCATATTTAATTTATAATAATAATAATAATTTTTTAATATTAATTTATTAGATTTAATAAGGTTTCTACATGTTATGATAACAAAAATTATAATAAAATTTAGAATGTTAATGTTGTAAAAACTTTTTTGGAAGGTAAATTTATGATCCATTCAAATTCAAGGTATATGATAGGGTGTATTTTGAACATAGACATGCATACTTACACACTGCCCCCATACTGGGATGTAGAATGCTCATCTTGGCGTAATAACATAAAAAAATTCTAATGTTGTTCATAACCTAGATCTAGTTGAATTTTCATTTTTAGTAAAATAATATCATATCAACTTGGTTAAATTATTAGTGGATTGAATTTTAGATATTTATTGATTCCAAAATCTAAATCATGGGATTCAAAAAAATATATATAGGGGCTCAATTGAACCTCTGGTTAAACATGTAAATGGCTCGATCAAGGATTTAGAAAACCCTTGATTGAGCTATTTGAATTTAAAATTTAAGCACTCAATCGAGTGTTTTAATCGCTTGATCGAGCTTCTAAAGTCCTAAAAACCATAATTTCAATACCCCTTCTGCAAAATTTTCTGCAACACCATTTTGTACCCTAACAGACTTAGGGAAAAATTTGTCCTTAGGTGGTGGAGTTGATCATGTTGGATTAATGAAGGAATCCTCTATCCAATGGAATATGAGATTGACATTTTCGAATTCATATGATATTTTTCATATAATTTCTTTTAAACATAATGCTTGAACTTTTTTTGGACAATTTTAAAGAGGATGAATAAAAAATCAATAACATAAAATATATACAACAAAAAATTTTCAAAAAATACCACTATCTTTGTTTACGAGTCGTCTCCAAAAGTGTACTCTTGGTTTTTCGATTTATTTAAATAATTGATTTTTTTTTACATGAACACGTATCTGCAAAATGCAATTGAAATATTACTTTGCCAACTTTGAAAAATAATAAAAAATATAATTTTGCATAAAAAAAGAAAAATTTAATATGAAAAACTTAGTTCTCTCACCATGTAGATCATGCTTCTATATATATATTATATATATAATATATATATATATATATATTATATATATATATATTACACATTTTAGACTAGGTTATGCTACATGAACACACACATACCTCTTAAGGTGTGTGAAAAATTGCAAGGACAAGAATTTTATTTAATGGAAAATTGACATATTAGATAACACTATTTTTTTTGCAAAAATTTTCATTAGGATAACAACATAATTCTCCACAAATTATATTTTTATTCCGAATCAAAATTCACAATTCTTACATGAATTTTGAGGGTTTCAATTTGATAAAAGAGTAAAATCTTGAAATTTCATCGCCACATTTGGCCCAAAAGTGTAACCCCTCTTCATGCATTCACCCATTACCGAGTGATCCGAATTGGATCCATGAAAATTATCAAAGTTCTATGACTGTATCAAATCAGGACAGACTTCAAAACTTGTGAACAAAGAGCTATTAGGAAGGACCTCTGGACAGTGGCAATTTGTAGCGAGTAAGGAACGATGAGGACCTCGGTCAAAGCACGCTGACTGAGGCCCATGGAGACCGCGCAGGATGCAAACTAGCAGTTAGGAAGTCCAGATCTGAAAACAGAGGCTGTTTCTGATGCGTGATTAGCTCTAATCACGCATCGCTAGGAAAAACCCCTCAAAATGGAAAGGCCCTGAGCGCTCATTCACAAGGGAAGCTGAAAACCGTGGGAAAAGCGCTAAAGAGAAAGGTGGGTCCCGCGCTCCAAAACCAACAGAATATTGGAGGTGTTTTGGGCAGTAAGTGGATTTGGCAGGACACCAAGCAATTCCACACATTGCACGACACATGTCCAGCGGATGAGAGAGAAAACCGCCTCTCATTGCGGGCTAATGGTCAAACAAGTCGACTGCACGATAAGAGCGAACACTGTAGGATCTGGGGGCTCTAGATCTAATAGTAGAGATTGCGCCCAATGAGAAATCAGATCTGGAGGGAGAAATAAGCCACGTCATATAAAAGTCTGAAGTCCGATTTGACTGTTGAGTTGGCAGATGAATCATTACACAACGTAACCGAAATACTCAACCGTTTCAGGAAGAGCTGGCGTAGTTCGTGAGAGGACAAGTGGCCACTTCCCTATGAGATTTTACACAGTGGCAATGATGTAGAGGCAGGGAACTCCAAGCAAACAGTAGCAGGCGATCTGAAGGGGCAGAAGAGGAAGCAAACAGTCATGAGACAAGATGGCTTTAAGCCACGAACAAACGAACAGATAGACAGGCAAGCACTGTAAGAGAGAAAGAGAACATTGAAGAAGAAAGCGAGATAGAAGAGACAAAAGCAGAGAACAGAGAGCCGAGCTGACCTAAGGCAGCATCGAGTAGACAGAACTAGGCTTGAGAGGTTCAAGCAATCCCTGAGAGGATATCTGTTGGGAACTGAGTACAGAATTGGACTTGTCCTATCAAGACCAGTTGAGGCTGAGACTTAGTAAGGGGGAGTTTGTGCACTTTAGTGGCTTGGGGAATCCAAGAACCACCCTGCTAAGCACCATCTGTTCCAGGAGACTCAATTGAGCTCCTTATTGTAAACCCTCTATTTTAAAGACACAATAAAAGAAGGCCACCACTGAAAGCTGGACCGGAGATGTAGCCCAGGAGGATAGGGTGAACTCCTTATTAATTTGTTGTGTTCTTGTGTTTGCTCACTGTATTTCTCTTACTATTTTCCATTATCTAGTGTCTGTGTATTTTGCAATCTGATCGATCTGTTGCCTAAGATAACATAGACACACACCAACACATGAGTCTGTAATACCTTCATTTATTAATTAATTAATTGAGTTCACTCATGAGTGATTTTCAGATCACCGAGATATTTGAAAAGAATAAATAAGATTAAGGGGGGATATATGTTTGCTTAAATATATAAATACAAGTTTGTAACCTCTTGTTCTATATCATTCCTTTCACAAATACCTTATTATTATTTACATTAAGTTTTATTCTTGTATTGACAATGGCCCTATTATTCCTCACACTAAGTTTTGCAAATTGCACTGATTATGATCCATGAAAACTCTTTATTATAATGACAATGAAATTATCTATGAATATGACAACAATTCCATAACATATTTTTTGATGAATTCAATATCACAATGTTAACACGATGCAATATATTTATGAATAAGAGGTTATTTTGACACAATCGACAAGTCAATGATTATAGTGAGACATGCACAAATATTCAATATTGATGCAAATAGACATAGTCACAAGACAAGAAAATTAATTTTCTTTTAAAATTTTGAGTGTCGCATGTTTGATGCAAACATGACATTAATAAATAATGTAAATATGTTTAAGATAATAACCTTATCCATAAGAATCTATTTTCGACTACCCTCCATGGCCCATAGAAAGTTCGCCTACAATTGGTACATCTATGACGCTCACATGAGCCTCCATGTGGCCTCTCCTGGCCAGAGTATGCTTGAAAGTCTAATGGTCCAACCCTCATGTAACATGAGTTGTTGGTGGATCTTGTTGCTATTGCTACTAAGGTGTCATGCTACACTAGGGTGTGAGTTAAAGTGGCTATTGTTGTCTCGGTTTCAATAATGCTATCCATTACTAGAGGATGTTGGGCACGTCGTTATGCCTTTTTCCATGTGGATGAGGACCTAGTGCTAGGTTGCGCCTAGCATTTTTGTTTATCTTGTGAAGACCCACAACACACCCTATGGTGTTCTCCCATGTCAAAGTAGTTTATATGGATCCTAGCGTGAACTCTACCCACAACTTCCTCAAGAAATATGGAGGTACTTCATTATTATTATAGGGAGGTTAAACAAATACCATGAACCACCTATAGAATTTTATTGAAATTCTTGATAGGTGCACCAATTTATACAAACACATTTTTTGTTGACTGGTAAAGGTTGGTTCTATCTTTGGTCAATGAAAAAAGACAAAAACTCTCTAGAAGAATGGCAATGAAATTGTGTGTGAATACGAAAACAATTTCATAACATAGTTTTTTATGAATTCAATATCACAATGCTAACATGATTGAATATATTTATGAATAAAAGGTTATTCTGACACAATGATGCATAAACTATTATAGTGACACATGCACAAAAATTCAATAATGATGGAAGTAGACGCAGTCATGAGAAAAGGAAAATAAATTTCTTTTAAATATTACGAGTGTCAAATGTTTGATGCAAACATGACATTAATCCAGAATGTTAAGGTAGTCCAGATAATAACCTCCTCCATAAAAATTTATTTTTAACTACCCTCCATTTGCCTATAGCAAGTTTGTCTACAGTTGGTACATGCATGAGGCTCTATGGGCGTATGGTAGTTCTTAAAACTAACACCGCTAGGGGCTCTGCTACAAGGGCTAGTGGGCTGCTTGTTGCTCCCTTTGGGCCTCTCCCCATCTTACACCCGCCTTCAATCTCACGAAGGACGTATCTTCAAGAGAGTGCGGTACTTTTTTCTCTTAGAACGACCTCATGCTACACCATTTATGCACTAGTGCGAGGATGATGAGATTTGATTGTCGTAATTGGGTGCAGATTTCCATCTGGTGAGAAGGGGAACCGACAAAAACATGTTGTTTGTCAATGGAAAAATGTGTTATTACATCACACAAATAATCTAGAATGAACTGGCATTCACAACTTACTACCTAGCCTATGCCAACGTCAAGGTCCCCAATGCAGTGTTTCTCGAAAATTATAAAGAAATTTGGGAACACGTCGCCACTGGTAGAGACATGAATTTCGAACAAGTTTTAGATCATATCATACTCGACCGCCAGTCATGGAGGCAGATAGAGGGTAGTTTTATGATTCTCCCTGTGGACTTGTCACTTTCTGAGGAAAAGGTACTGAAAATGTTAAACTTGGCTGGGTTGTTCCTACAAACTAAGAAGGTCTATTGGCTAATTCCTCTATTACTAATCTTTACTTCCATAGTGTTGGAATTCAACACACCACTAAGGATATGGATTTATGAAAAGATAAATGTGTTGTTCTGTTGCGCAATGCATGTGATATGTGACTCACTACCCCACTCAATGAGAAGCCACATATATGATCTAGGTATGTTGGTGAACAACTTAAAATTGACAAATGACATAAAGCTGAAGGTTACTGTTGTAGCGTTTTTTGGTTTTGATAAGTTAAAATAAATTAGTCCAAAAAATGAAAATATTTTTCAAAAAATGTTAAGCTATATGGACAAAAAGATTATTGAATAAAAATGTTAGGAAATATTTTGATAAATATGTCCATATTAAAGAAAATGTTAGAATAAATGCCCTAAAAAATGAAGGCAAAAATAAAATGTTAGGCTAGAGAGAAAAACAAAAAGCAGAAAACAGATCATGAAAGTATGCAAGTCCAAGTGCCACTACTTTTTACTTTATTATGCAAAATAATGGTTGTGTGCAACTTGTCATAAATGCCACAACCCATGATAGTCAAATAGTTTAATCTTGAATAGTTCATGCTTTAAATTTCATGTTTATAATTAGAGAATAAATATCTAGCTAAATTGTTTAATCTTGGCAGATCAGTAGTTAGGTAGAGAATAACAAGAAGCTCACAATTTTAATCTGAGCCCTTGGATGTTATAAGGTTAGAATTAGCTAGTTTGATTTTCAAAAGAAAAAGGAAAGAAAAGGGTCTGCTAGCCTAAATGCACCCAATTAAGTGAAGAAAAAATGTTAGGATAAGTAGAGGGTAGGTAGAAGAAAGGTTGCAAAATTACAAAGTTGATTGAAGCATAAGCACATTTATCATGCTTAATCCAATGTTTCAATGTACATGAGTAGTTATGGAAGTGAAAAGATGTTCACAAGTTGATTTGGTTAACTTCCCCTCATTTCATTTCATCCCCCACTATATACTTACTAATTTCCCATTATCCCATCATTTTTATGAAAATACCCTTTTCCCTTCATTTTAACCCTTGCCCTTTGGTTTCATGCATTTTCCTAGCAAATTACCCTCCAAACTCATTCCCCTACCCAAAAACCCCTTTTTCCTAGTGTGAAACCCTTTCTCCTTGAAAAACATCACTTTCCCCTTATTAATTTCCCTATTTTTCCTAAAAAACCCATAAATACCCCTTATCCTAAGTTTTATTCCCCCCTCCACTTTATTTAATTAAACTCTGTCATTCATAGTTTTCCCAACAAAATGCCTAAAAACCCATAAAACCCTTTTAGCCTAAGCTTTGTTTACCCCCGCTTTATAAAGTTAACTCTGCCAATATCATGTTTCTCGACAAAACCTATTTAACTCACCCCCTTGGTGTGGTTAACAAACCCAACTACTTTTTAACCCTTGTCCCATTTTATTAAACCTATCCATTACATTTTTAACCTGCTTTATTCATTATTTAATTGCAGTTAAGTGTAATTAATCCCCTTGGGCCCCACTAATCTCTGCCTGATTCACCTCTGTGCAACTTCACCACGTGATAGCCATTAGATCTTTCACCCCCACATCTAATGGAGCACATCCATATCGCTCGCTCCCGATCTCTGACCTTTATTGGCTAGAGAGCATGCAAGATTCATGGTTTTTCTCGGGCCCCTTGCTGTTACGTGGCAGTGTTAAGTTAACTCACATGCTCTCCAAAAAACACTGCCCTTCACTCAAAAGCGGTGCGATGGCCTCCGCAATTGCCTCCCCGCGTGGGCTAAAACCATCCACTGTTCACTTATCGAATTCCATGCCAAATTTTAAACTTTACCCGTTAAAACATCGAAGACCCTTGTTTTTTCTCTTTTCGCTCGTTTACGCAGCGAAACCTACCTAACCCTTTCTGCACCACCCTGAACCTCTGCAACCCAATTTGACCTCCAATTACCTTCCAAACACTGCCAGAAATCCGTCCATACTCTTTCCTATTCCCTCAAACCATTATCTCCTCCCTGCAAACCTGTGTTTTTAACTATTGGTTTATTTTTGCAGGTGACCATATAAGACCTAGGCAAACAATTTTTATACTAGTTAAAAACCTGTTTGTTCCAGATTCTCAAGAAATGAATTTGAATGATTTTTCTTAACAAAAGTTTAAACTAGAGACAGAGCAGAAGGAAAAATTTACACAGTAAATGTTAAAACAGAGAATTTACACAGTAAAAGATAGAACAGAGGAGGCAGATAAAGAAATACAGATGAAAGAAAAACATATAAAATGTATCAGATGAAGGGCCATAAGTAAATATGACATCCAACATGAAAGTCAACAACATTAAGTTTTTGGAGGAACAGTCAGCCGACTCCAACAATTTTAAGTTTTTCTTAGCAATAATCACCAACAACACAGCATCAAAATAGTGCCAGATCAACTAGTAGTCTTTATTTTGATTTTATAATAATCTATTTTTGTAAAAATAGTTTAAGATATTTTCTTAGTTCTACTGTTGTATAAATGACTCTCTTCATGAGTTATTATGGGTTGCACCCTTGATGAAGCATTTATAAACATTTGATGTACTTGACTTTTTTGGATCCATAATACAAAGCAAAAAATTCTTAATTCTGTTTTGCACAGTTTGTGTTTCCTGTAAGTTTTTCCAGTATTACTTATTATGTTTTTCTTCATATTCTTATGTCTTATAGAGATAATTAGGTAGGAATAATTGAGTCTCAATCTATTCCTATAAGCTTCTGAAGTGATAATCTATAAAGAGAATGAATTAATGAACTGTTTGTTTAATTAATTCCCTCTAAATCAATAAATCATCAACGTCTTTTGTAAGATTAAGAATATTCTCTTAAACTTATGATTATTTAATTTTCAATTTAAAAACCTTGATAATCATATTATTTCGTTGTTTTTGCTCAACATCATACAAGCTATTTCATTGTGTGAAATTTTATAATAGTCCTCTGCTTTGGTATTAATATTATTCAAAAAGTTAAGCATTGCAGTGTTACATCTGTTCATTCATTGGTCCTCCAAATTAAAACAAAACCTCCAAAAACAATTATCTTAAATGCTTTAGCATGATAATTGACCATTATCATCTCAAAGGTACAACAGTTACGAAGAGCAATATAATTACTACCATTGCAAAAGGTGGCAAAGTTCATATAAAAGGTTCATTAACTTTGGTTACTTTGTTTGCCTTGGAAGAAGAAGCAACCGAAGCCACCTACCATTATGGCAACATTGAAATACAATGTAGTTTTGCGGCAGCTAGCGATATCTGCTTCATACGGCCCACCACGTTTGACAAGATTTCTATGGGGTGTTTAAATCGACTTCAATTTTTGTTGATCCTCACACTGGTTTGGTCAATAGCAAAGAATGGTTCGGGTTTGTTGAAATCTTATGGACCTCACCTGAAGGTATGTGTTCGTAGGTTAAAGGAAACTCTCTACAGCTATGCACACAATTGTTGTCCAGATGTATATGAAATGGAATTGGAGAATGTAGTCGTTAATTGATGTGAAGTAATCAGATTTGTTCAAAAGTTTTGTTTATATGGAAACATTGTCATTTTTATCTTCCACATCTCCATAGGCTTCTATCAATTCGATTTTCGTTTTGATTGTGTAAATAAATTTAAACATAAAATGGCTTATCTAAAGCTATTCTAACTTATCATGGAATAATGGATATAGTGAGATCTCTGGATGACCAGGCCTCGGAGATTGTGTTGATAATTTTTTTGAATAAAAGCTAATGTACAACTGTATTACTTTTGAATTTTTTTTAACTATTATGATTTCTTAAAGAATATTTAAAAAAAAAACTTTTAAAAACATCGCAAACATAATTTCTATTTGATATATATTTTTTTAAATAAACAAAATTGAATATAAATATAAATAAATTTTATTTATTTAATTCAAATTAATTTATTAAAATAAATTTATGAAAATATTATATTTTTTTGGTTGTTACGAAATAATAAAGAGAGACATACAAGTAAGAATGTGGTTTTTCTCTTTATTATTTTCTATATAAAATTTACATTCAAAGTCATGATCTCTTTATCTATTACAAATATCATTAGGTTACTCAATTTAAGGACATGGTAGTGTTATCTCATTTTTCTCATATGGTTAACTTTTCATATTAATGTATATTCTTCCTTTCATATTTATGCTTTCTACAACCATCACCTCTCTCTAATTTTTCAACTTCCTTTCTCATTGTGAGTGCTTCATTAAACCACTTCCATAATAGTCAATAGCCACCTCCTTTTTCTTTCATGGATTCCTCTTCATATTTTCACCAACTTGCTATACTTTTCATCTTCTAATTAGTCTATGTAGATTTGGAGAGAATGCATCATAAGAGCCATGGGAATTAATATGATGCATGAATTTTTTCTTAGCCATCAAAGATCTCCATTTGATAAATCAGGTCTTGGATATGAAGGTGAATCCTCAAGCAAGAATAATAATGCTTCAAACAACAAGGACATGAGGAAGCCTAATGGAATTAATAATTCTCCCAGTTCCAACAAAGGCAAGGAGAAGAGTCAAGGCAACAATGGAAGAAATCCCATTCTAGGAAGACTTGCAGATGATGTCAAGAATACAAAAGGTGATGAATATTATCAAAGGATCTCAAGGCAGAAAGACTTCACAAGTACATCAAGGAAATCTCCATCTCCCAGGTACCAAAATTTATTTCTTGGTTATTGTTATTCTTGTACAAACTTTGGACACATGGCAAAATATTGTAGGGCTTATAATGATCCCCGTCAATCTTCGAGAAGCAATTTCGCAAGAAGAAGTCTTGAATTCTTATTCATGAACAACATTGGTCATATGGCACGTAATTGTAGCTTGATTTGGGCACCTTCTCAAGCTAGAACTATGCCAGATAAGAAAGTTACACAAGTATGGAGAAGGAAGCAAATACAATCAGAAAGTCTCTTGAACTCTCCAGCCAACAACACATGTTATTAACCTAATCTTTGACAATCTAAGAATTTTAGGGGAAGACTCTGCCAAAAGAGATGATGCATACAATTAGGGGGAGCTTGTGATTCTTGATCATTATTGCATATGCTATCTGTGAAAGGGTCCTTATGAAATCCTTGATGAGCTATATTAACAATCATTCTTCGATAAAGATGATTTCTTAGGAGAACTACATTGAAGAACATGATCTTGTAACCATTCTTTGGACTGTTGTTGAAAATGTTTTCCACTTGATCACTAAGCAGAAATTGGAGCAACAGAGAAGGCCATCCAATGCTAGAGAAATAGGGAAAATAACTATGTTATTGGTATTACAGAAGTTGAATGTCTCGAATCAGGGATATAATGTGAGAATAGGTAAATCAAGGACAGTAATAGAGGCAACCTTCAAACAAACAAACACATCTGGGAATGGAGCTTGAAGTAAGAGCAGTTGGAAGAATCTAGCATAATTGAGGCATTGCAAAAAGTTGTCAACCAGTAGAAAGAATTTAAAATAATCAAGGATTAGATATTAAAAGAAAAGGGTAGAATGTTGTGCTGTTGAATATAGCTCAACAACTTAAGGAGAAGCAAAGAGATACAAAGGAATCTTGAATTGAAGAAAGATAGCAAGAATGACAATTTCAGTGGCATTTTCTCTTGATTCGGACTGTGAAGGCCTCTTAATTCTGACTGTGGAGACAACAGAATATGGTGTAGAATCATAACAAATTGGATTTTGACATTTGGTGTATGACTATTTGGAGTTTGTTTTGAAGCATTGAAGTGGAGCATTGTTAGCCCCCTATACTACTAGTGTAACCCCTTATTGTTATTAGTATAGCCCCCTTATTATATTGTTGTACCCATGTAGTCCCCATATTGTTACTATTGTGCCCCATAGAAGCCCACTATTGTTATTATTTTGCCCTTAAATTATTATTGTTATGTCAGCTCTGATTATATTATGACCCCTTAGATTCCTATATATAGAAAGGAGGTCTTTTCATTTGTATCATCCAAGAATTGTTCATTTGTGTAATGTAAAGGAGGTTTCCCCCTCGAAGAGGTTGAATTCTAAGGCATTCAACTATCTTTTCTATCTTTTTGTGAGCTGGTTCCATAACATTTGGTATCAGAGCTTTGGATTCTAGGGTTTTTCTATTCCAAATAGGTCATCGTGGCATTTTCGCTATAACTCTTTTTTTGTGACGTTTCAAAAGCGAACCGAAAAACCCATTTGAGACGAAATTGTGTTGAACCTTAGGTCTGAATTTTAGAGATTTTCGCACTATATTTGCGGAGATATGATTTGAGGAAGTTGGTTTTTTTGTAGACTCCTGAATTACATTCCAAACAGGTGACCTTAGGAAAATTGTCATAAATTTTGTTTTGAGCATCAAATTGCAATTTCGTAAGAAGTTATAGAAAGAGGACAGAATATAGTTTCCTGTGTATATTCTTTAGACTCGAAGTTCAAAACAGTGACACGTGGCACTTCATACAAGTTAGCTCTTCTGAAAAGGTATATAATCAGGTTATCTTGGGAGATTGTGCATAACTCTTTCTTGGAGAATCTAAATTCAATCAGACTGGTGGCATTGGAAAGAGGACATAGAGGGCTACTGTAGGTCACAATTTCAGAACTGGAAGGACCGAAATTACAGAGTTATAGCCATTTCAATATCAAGCTCCTAAAATCAAGAAAAGGTGATATGAGGAAGTTTGATGGCAAGGATCCGGTAAATTGGATACTTCAGATGGAGCAGTATTTTGATCTACATGGTGTACCACTATTACAAAAGGTGTGTATTGCATCTTCATATTTAGAACCGGATCAATTTTTATGGTATAAAGGGCTTTGTTCTCGTAAACAACTTGTTACATGGGCAATTTTCACGGAGGAAATGATAGCACATTATGAGGATACAAAGAGAAACACCACAACAATTGGAAAGAGTAAAAGAGCTTTGTTACATAGTGGAAAGTAAAATTATGGCAACAAGGAAGTCTACCCCTCACAACTATAAAGATGGAAGTGTTGTTTATTCTAGCCTTCCATAACCTACAAGGTTTACACCACAATAATTGGAAGAAAAAGAAGAAAATGGGCTTTGTTACAATTGTGATAGTAAATGCACTAAAGGTCATAAGTGTGCTGAGAAGAAATTATTTTACATAGAGTATGAAGAGGAGGAAGAAAAGGATCAAGAAACATCAAAAGAATAGGATATACACCAGGACCCAACCCCAGAGAAAGAAGAAATGAATCAGACCATATGTTTTAAAGCATTGGCAAAAATTACCACTCCTCAAACTCTCAAGATAGAAGGACATATCAAGAAGAAAAAGGTGCAAGAATTGAAAGATCACATCGAGAAAGAAGAAATGAATCCAACCATATCTTGTAATTCATTGGTCGGAATTACCACTCCTCAAACTATCAAGATAGAAGGACATATCAAGAAGAAAAATGTTCAAGAAGTGAAAAATCACATCGATCATCACAAAATGAATCCAACCATATCTTGTAAAGGATTGGAAGAAATTACCACTCTTCAAACTCTAAAGATAGAATAAAATATCAAGAAGAAAAATGTTCAAGCAGTGAAAGATCACATCGAGCATCAACAAAACGTTCTCCAACTTTTAAAGGATAATGCCACTTTGGTGCGAAATCGAATGAAACAACAGGTAGATCAACATCGTAATGAAAAATGTTTTGATGTATGTGATTGGGTATTTTTACTGCTACATCTCAAGCAAGCTATTTATGAGAAGGAAATGTTGGCAATACTACATTTAGTTAAGAAATGGCGACCTTACCGAATGGGAAGACACTTCCAGGTAAAAATGGATCATGATAGTCATAAATACTTTTTAGAACAACTATTATCTTTAGAAGAACAAAAAAAATGTGTCACAAATATGATGGGTTATGACTTTGACATCATATATAGAAAATGGAAACAAAATTTTGATGCAGATGCACTCTCAAGAAAGGATGAGGATGTGGAAGCATTGTTTTGTGTTATTTCTATTATCCAACCGGATTGGATACGAAGCAAGGGATCAATGGAAGAAGGATGAAGAAGTATGACCACTTATTCAAAAGTTGAAAAATATCCCAATTCAAATGATATTGCCAGAAATTGAAGAGGAAGGAAAAATCATATTGGACCCTGGAGCAGTCACAGAAACAAGAACTCGACAGCTATGAAATTGATCAATTTCAGAGTATCTCATCAAGTGGAAGAGCTTACCCGCTGAGGATTCCACATGGGAGGACAAGATTTTTTTTACAGAAGCATTAAGAACTACTCAAGCGTTGAGGACAACACTTTTTGAAGGACAGGGGCATGTTAGGCCCCTATACTACTAGTGTAACCCCTTATTGTTATTACTACAACCCCCTTTTATATTGATGTACCCATGTAGTGCCCATATTGTTACTATTATGCCTCATATAAGCCCACTGCTATTATTATTGTGCCCTTACATTATTATTGTTATGTCAGCTCTGATTATATTATGAACCCTTAGACTCCTATATATAGAAAGGAGATCTTTTCATTTGTATCATCGAAGAATTGTTCATTTATGTAGTGTAAAGGAGGTTTCCCCCTCGAAGAGGCTGAATTATAACGTGTTGATCTATCTTTTCTTGAGCTAGTTTCATAACATTTACATGGTGTATTGTATGACTGTGACTTACACTTCTTTATATAATAAAAGCCAGCACATTTTCATGCATATGTTGTTATTGTAGTTGGACTCCTCTGGTTGCCTTAATGATGTATGTTGTTTAACTTGTTGGGTTGTGTTATATTCTTTCCATGACTAGCCCACATAGTTTTTTGGACCCTATATTAGGTTGGGAAGACCTACCTATGGTTTTGTGCATGGTTTTCGCACATGGTTTTGGACGTGATGGTTTTCAGTCCATGGTTTTGGACTCGATGGTTTTCGGTCCATGGTTTTGGACACGATGGTTTTCTGTTCATGGTATTGGATGCTTTGGCATGTATAAATATGTATTGTAACATTGAAAGGAACATAATGAAAAATCAAGCTGGTAGTCCCAGTTTTGAGATCCAGGGGAAATCTTTGTGTATATGTGTTTTATGTGTTATGCTCTCTCATTGTTTGTTTTCTTTGTTTTATGAATTTGTATGCAAGTAATTTCTATACAAGGTTAAAACCTACGTAACTTACGTACTTGTGTATGAACTGATTCACATGTAATTATATGAATCTTATTGTTAATGTGTTGCATATGTTGTCAATGTTGTCACCATTCATGTCGACTACTCTGTCGGACATCAGACAAACCTTTCTCTGAACCTTTTTATATCAATCGTCACACTCGTCTCGGACTAATCCGTGAGTGTTGTTCATGTTATCTTACCTTGTATGTTGGGACTGCCACATCTATGTCGACTGCTTTACTGGAAGTTGTGCATGCCCTTTGTGTTCTCTATTCCTAGCCGAGTTGGGATTGATCCCTTTCAACCTGGAACTCACCTTCACCTTCCTCTCCCTTTGAAGTGTTGGAACCTCTCATACTCATTCCTTGACTCACTACATCAGGCACACCCTTGATACTGATAGATTTATCTTACTTGCCTATGTGTGACATCGCGGTCAAGGCATTACCTTATGACCCACTGCTAGGACTCCTACACCAAACAGTTTGAGGTCTAATTGGTACTTCTTATCGGGGAGGTCCCCTTGACATGTTGGCAAGTCCAACATTGTTAACAAGTTTCTAAGAGTATTTTAAGGTATTTGCATGGAAAAGCTGGATATGGTTTGGTATACACATCTACAGATGATTTCAATTTGATTGGTTATATATATTTAGATTGGGTTAGATGCATAGATGAAATGTAGTCAAATTCAAGGTATTCGTTTAGCATGGGTTCAACAACAATCACTTGGAGTACTAACAAGAAACCCACAATTTTTCTCTCCATAGCAAAATCAGAGTATAAAGTGGTAGCAACATTAGTATTTCAAGCAATTTGGTTAAGATAATTCTAGAGGAACTGCATGAGCAACAAGAGCAACCCACTCAGTTGATTTGTGATAATAAAAGTGTTATTCAGATGATCAAGAATCTAGTTTTTCATAAGAATACCAAGCATATTAATATTAGTATTATTTTTTTCGTGATTTGGCTCAACAAGGAGTGATTGAGATTGAGTACTAAAGAACAAATGAATAGGTAGCTTTTATGTAACCAGCTCAAGAAAAAGATAGAAAAGATAGTTCAACGACTTAGAATTCAGCCTCTTCGAGGGGGCAACCTCCTTTACATTACATAAATGAACAATTCTTGGATGATTCAAATGACAAAACCTCCTTCTATATATAGGAGTCTAAGGAGTCATAATATAACCCAGCCGACCTAACAATAATAATATAAAGCCACAAATAATAATAGAGGGATTCTATGGGGCACAGTAATAACAATATGGGGACAATAGGGGCAAAACAATATTAATAAGGGGTACAACTACAATAGTAATGGGGTAATCACTAGTATTATAGGGCCCCAACATGCCCCTCTCCTTCAAAAAAGTGTTGTCCTAAATGCTTGAGTAGTTCTGGATGCTTCAGTATAAAATTCTCATCCTCTCATGTGGAATCTTCAACAGATAAGTTCTTCCACTTGATAAGATACTCTGAAATTGATCAGTTTCGTAGCTATCGAGTTTTTGTTTCTATGACTGCTTCTAGTTCCAATATAATTTTTCCTTCCTCGTCAAGTTCTGGCAATATTGTTTGAACTGGGAGCTTATCGCCTATAACCTTCTTTAAACATGAAACATGGAAA
>APFE031094898.1:0-40003 GCA_000404065.3 Pinus taeda | reverse complement strand
TCATTTGTGTAATGTAAAGGAGGTTGCCCCCTCGAAGAGGCTGAATTCTAAGGCATTCAACTATCTTTTCTATCTTTTTGTGAGCTAGTTTCATAACAAGCATATTTAAGCATTGTTGAAAGCATTATGAAGAAATTCGGAGACATGAAGAGGGGATAATGTGCTAGTTGATGATGAGGCATTAATCCTTCTATCATAAGTAAAAATAAGAGCACCACAACAAGGGGAGTAACATACCCATAAAAATATACTATTCATAAAGAACAGAAGCGGTTTGATGGGGGGAGCAGTTCGACAGGGGGAGTCCTTATGCACTCCTTGCCATTGATGTCAAATGAGGAGAGAAGAAGAATATTGCCATCGATGACAAAGGGGGAGATTGTTAATCTAGGTTTTCATTGATGTCAATATGGCAGTGTTTGTAATGGAAAATTCTTGTGACATGTGTGGTTGCCCATTGATGCCCGTTGATCATAATACTGTTCATGGAGGATCCAAGGATTGAATACAAACATAATAGAAACAGTGGAATCGAGGAGGAAAGATATCAGAAGTCACTAGAAGAGAAAGAGAAAGACTAAAGAGGAGAAGCCATCGTGAAGCCAAAAAGTGAGAGGAAGAGTTCATCGGAAGCCATCAAAGAAGCAGGTTACGGAGCAACAGAAGTAGGTTTTCGTATATGCCCAAGGGTAAGTGCTATCGGAAGAAAAAAGAGGAACATTGCATCGAAGGAATTATATTGGTGGGTTATTGAGGACTTTATCATTTTATTATGTGTCACGTTGAATCCCCTTACTTTGATATGTATTGCGGACCCAAAAACAGGTTATGGTAATCGCCCTATTATAATATCGCATCCGCGTGTATCAAAACCTTCACATCGCAAGTTTTAAAGGAATGTCACACTAAAACTACGATTGCGACAAACCCTCGAATCGACGACTGGGATAGCATTGCGGACTCGCTGCACCATTATAGCATGACTTAATAAAATATCGCATTTGCAGTAATCGCAAGTTTCAAAGAGATGTCAAACCGTTGATTGTGGTAGAGGTGTGGACTTGACGGACTTATTAAAAGCGGTTTATTAAATATCACATCTGCTACGGGGTGATATGTGAATATCGGTGATATTAAATGTTGCAATTGTGGGATTCTCATGAAGTTGCGATTGCGGGATTAAAGCCATGATGTGTGGGGACCTATCTTAATGTGGATTTTCATAAAGTTGCAATTGCAGGATTCTTATGAAATTACGATTGTGATAAAGTGGTGGATGCAATGGTCTTATCAAAACGGCTTAATATAATATTGCATCCAGTAGGGGCAATCAGCCATCGGCTATGTTATGGGCACGACTTGTAAAAGACCTCCGAAAGTTGCGATTTTGATTGAGGTAGTGACGTGGCATGTGGGACCTCCCTGTGGGTATGGCCTCTCTTATATGGCTTTTGTGAATAACCAAGTCTATGGATGAAATACTCTTCAATATGTTTTAATATACAAGTCGGCGTCTCCTTCCAAATGAATATGTCTTTTGAGTATTGGTGAACATCGTATAAAAACGAGTTAAAACGCTTCAGTTCTAAGCATCTATCTTGGGCATAAAAATAGAGCATAAAGAAGTTCACAACTCGTGAACTTGAAGAGATAGAGGAAGTCGAAGATCAAGAATACGAAAGTCGAGTGATCGAAAAAGAAAGCCAAAGGTCGAGTGAATGAAAGTGGAATCCAAAGGTGGAGCGAGTTAAAAAGGAATATGAAGGTTGGGCGAGTGAAAAGGGAAGCCGGAGGTCGAGTGAGTGAAAAAGGAAGCCAAAGGTCAAGCGATCGAAAAATGAATCCAAATGTCGAGCGAATGAAAGTGGAAGCCAAAGGTCCAGCGGAAGAAGAAGGAAGCCGAAAGTTGAAAATTATGTTGACTGGGTTATTTATTGAAAAGCTCGGACCTGTGTTTGATAGTGATTCAGATAATAGTTCAAAAGGATGCTCTACAGATCTAAGAAGATTATCTGAGTATGAACAGGGTTGATTTTTAATTAAACGCAGAATATGAAACCACGACAGTCACTCCTCTAAAGAAGTCACTCCTGAAGTAGTTACTCCTGAAGCAGTTACTCCTGAAGTGGTCACTCTTGAAGCATTTACCGTGACAGTGATAACAGAGGCTTGAAACAGAGAGTTGTTTTTGTGCAGAGCTTAGTGTAGTTCATTGTAGACACATTGAAGTTGTGTGAAGACTATTTTAGATCACGATGGCTATTTGAAATCATCATGAGGTAACTTTGTAGACTCTATTTTGGAAATATGAAGAATTGTGAAGACTCCTTCATATGAAGACAGGTTGTCATTGATGTAGCAGTGAAGCTGTAGATTGACAAAACACAGTGAAGAAGATTTTGAGAGCAGTGTAATACAATCAAAACATTTCTTGACAAAGAAAAAATACAGGGTCGGAGCCCTTCGGGTTGGTACCTCAGAATTGGAAGGATTGGTGTCCTTGGAGTTGGTGCTCCTAAATTCGAGGTTGGAGCCTTGACAAGATAGGGTCAGAGCCCTTGGGGTTGGTGCTCCTAAATCCAAGGTTGGAGCCTTGACAAGATAGGGTTGGAGTCCTTGGGGTTGGTGCCTCAGAATTGGAAGGATTGGTGTCCTTGGAGTTGGTGCTCCTAAACACAAGGTTGTTGCCTTGATAAGATAGGGTTGGTGCCCTAGAGGTTGGAGCCTCACAAAAGACCAGGTTGGTGCTTGGCAACAGGTTGGAGCCTTATATATATATTGTACCTTATTTATTGTAAAGATTATATTAATAAAAACATTTATTCCTATTATTCATTTTGTGTTCTAAATATAAATGATTTAATTGGTAAAAATAACAATTGAAAAGAAATACTGATTCACCCCCCCTCTCAGTATTTCCAAAAATTAGTATCAGATCCAGTACCTTCACTCAAAGCCTAACAGCTTGAAGGTTGGTCATTAGAACACAAATGGCAAAGCCAAGGAAGAAAGTCTCCAATCCTCCTAAAGATGTGTCTCTCTCAACCACCAAAATTGATATCAATCAATTTGTGAAGCTCCATTGTTCAATGGAAACTTTGATATATGGTGTAGAATTTCCTGCAAATTCTCTACAAATCTACCTCTGAGATCTATGTAGAAAATCTGATTGTAGATTAACTCGATAATGCAATATACCAAAGCAAAATACTATAGTCTACTTCTACAATGAAACTTGCGGAAGCTTAATCAATTTGAGCAATATCAAGAAGAACACATATAACAGAGAAGAAGAATCAATACACATGAAACATAGAAGAATACTCTAGGGAAATCCTCAGCTAAAATACCCCACTATCTGTATTATCATATAAGGTGGAAATACATCAATATTACACAAAGCTTTAGCTCTCACAGCTAGCCAGCTCTCAGTACAATCCTCCTAGATGCTTACAGGAAAACAAGGCTTCTCACAAACCTTCTCCTCTGCCATCCAAGCCTCTTATTTCCTTGTGCAGTTTCTCTGGGTGATCCTCCTATTACCAAGTGTAACACTTATCACTCACATTGATCTCACACCCTATAAAACTGCGCAATCCTCAAGGAAACTTGTTCCTTCTGCATGGATGAGTTTCCTTTATAGGAAAATTCCTCCAACTTATAGTACAATGTCCATGTCTTTAATCTCAATTGGGTCTTTGTCTGAACTGACATGCATGAGTTATTTATGAGAGAATATTCAGTTATCTGGAGTACACTAGTTGCATGCATGCGTGCATTAACTGATTGAACTCACAATTAGTTCCTCAAACTGTTTGAAACTAATTTAAATGGACTTAACAGCTAACTGAGCTAACTAATTACAACTCAAAAACAACTCATCCTTATCTCCTTAATTAATGGATAATCTCCTTAATTTAAGGGATAATTGTTGCATGACTTCACAAAGACTTGAATTTCTCCAACTAATTAACTCAAGATGAACTAATTAATTATTTTTCAAGCAGCTGGTGAGACTAAATTTGAATTTGAATTCTCAATTTTAATTCAAGGACAAATTAAAATTGGAATATTCTGAATGCTATTTTTAGCATTTCTTGTTGCTATTTTCAACACTCCCTTTCAACAACAAAGGAAATCAACTCGATCCCAATCGTGAACCTTTGGAATGTTCTGGATGCAACACTTCTTTAAAGTGTTGTTGCTCTAGCAACTCCAGAAACAAAAAAACATCCAACCTGAATCAGAATGATGCCTCTGTCATCGAAGTCTCTGACTGCTATTGCCTCGGTCTACTGAAAACTTCGCGCTTCTGTTGACTTAGCATGTCTTCACTATTGTCAATCCTTCTCTATGCTCTTCAGTATCTGATTGCTCTAGCCTCTGTCACTTTGATCTCTTACTACATCAATCCCACTGATTCCTTCTGCTACTATGTACTTTGGGCTCCCGTAGCAAGGTACGATCCATGAGATAAAACCTCTCAATGGACCCTGCCCAATTTCAGCATTCTTGGGACTATCACTTCACATCGCCCCACATCACACCTGGAGGTATGGCTGCATGTGATCCCTCGGTCCACTTGGCTCAAAATTTCCCCTACTGGAGGTCTTTGCATGAGTGGATGCCTCCACTCGGTCTCCTCTCAACATCTCCAATTGTGGCTCCTCCACAATTGTCTGAGACTTCTTCTGGGGCTGCATGTTTAGCAGTAATTTACTCTCCCTCTCAACCACCAAGTTTCTAACATTTGCCTGGCTCCTCAAGGCTTTACATGCATCTTGAACTTCAAGAGCATATAGGTTCTGTACCCATGAACCAATCTGTTTCACCTATCCTGTGGTGATGTGTTTGAGAAAAACCTTTCCCTTACTAAAGATAACATCGTAGCCTTTTTCCTCCAACATTGCGATCGATACCAAATTCTTCTTCAGTCCAGGTACATACTTCACATCTGTCAAGGTGATAGAAGCTCCATGCTCCCTCTGAAAAGCAATCGTGCCCACTCCTGAAACACTAAACCTTTCATTGTCACCCATCTCTATGCGCATCTTGAGATCTTTCTCCTCTAAGGTACTGAATACACTTTTATCACCGGTCATGTGGAATGAGGCTCCACTGTCAATATACCAACCACAACCCATCATCAATGATACCATGCATGCAATGAGGGTAAATTCCATCTTGAACGGAAAGGCTAATGCCTCACCTTTCGATCCTTCTGAGGATCCCTTCTTGGACTTCTTCGATGGGAAATTAGTCACATAATGACCCATCTCATGACAATTAAAGCATCTCATTTTAGATTTGTCATCCTTCTTCCCTCCTTGAGAAGAATTTTATTTGGGATGAGAATCCTTCTCCTTCCCTTTCCTTGCCTTACTTGCTAAGGCCAGATTTTCTTCATCCTCCTTAGATGAAGAACCATCTCGAGTACTACTCTTGATCTCCTCCCGCATGAGATCCGACCATAGTCATTCCCAATCCGACAGTTTCTCCCTTCCATTCACAGAGTCCTAGTAGCTATGCCAGCTCTTTGGAAGACTGAGGAGAGCAAGGCTGACCATATCATCATCAGAAGTAGTTATTCCTACACTTCCATGCTCATCTCTACAGGTGGTGAGCTTGTTCAAATATGTGGAAATAGTATCACCGTTCTCCATCTTGATTCTTCGAAGCTTATCCTTGAGCGCCAATTTCCTCTAGTCACTATTGTTCTGATAGAGGTCCTTCAATGTCTTCCACATTGAAAATGGAGTCTCCTTCCCATGGAGACTCGAGACAATATGGTCTAAAACTCCCTTAAGGATGATCTGTCTCGCCCTTGACACACACTTCTTCCATTCAGCCAACTCTTTTGCATTAGCTGTAGCTGGCTTGGGGATTTCTTGATCAATGAAATCCTTAAAACCATTGTCCTCTAATACTGCTTCCATGCAATCTTTCCATGCTATGTAATTTGAGCTGCCATCCAAGGCATACTCGAGTCTCAAGCCATAGAACGCCATTGACCAACCTGAAGTATGAGATGAATTCGATTTGTACCTGCAATACTGAACGTCAAATTTTGAATTCTCCTCTCCATATACTATTTACTACTTTGATCACCTTTGCTCTGATACCATGTAGAATTTTGTGAAAATTCTCTACAAATCTACCTCTGAGATCTATGTAGAAAACCTGATTGTAGATTAACTCAATAATGCAATATACCAAAGAAAAATACTATAATCTACTTCTATAATCAAACTTGTGGAAGCTTAATCGATTTGAGAAAGATCAAATAGAACACATATAACAGAGAAGAAGAATCAATACACATGAAACATAGAAGAATACTCTGGGGAAAGCCTCAACTAAAAAATCCCGCTATCTATATTATCATACAAGGTGGAAATACATCAAGATTACACAAATCTTTAACTCTCACAGCTAGCCAGCTCTCAGTACAATCCTCCTAGATGCTCATAGGCAAACAAGGCTTCTTACAAACCTTCTCCTCTACCCTCCAAGCCTCCTATTTCCTTGCACAGTTTCTCTGGGTGATCTTCCTGTTACCAAGTGTAACACTGATCACTCACATTGGTCTCACACCCTGTAAAACTATGCAAACCTCAAGGAACCTTGTTCCTTCTTCATGGATGAGTTTCCTTTATAGGGAAATTCCTCCAACTGATAGTACAATGTTGTTGTCTTTAATCTCAACTGGGTCTTTGTCTGAAATGACATGCATGAGTTATTTATGAGAGAATATTCAGTTATCTGGAGTACACTAGTTGCATGCAAGCATGCATTAACTGACTGAACTCACAATTAGTTCCTCAAACTATTTGGAACTAATTTAACTGGACTTAACTCAATTAACTGAGCTAACTAATTACAACTCAAATAAAACTCATCCTTATCTCCTTAATTAAGGGATAATCTCCTTAATTTAAGTGATAACTGTTGCATGACTTCACAAAGAATTCTAGCTTGAATTTCTCCAACTAATTAACTCAAGATGAATTAATTAATTATTTTTCAAGCAGCTGATGAGACTAAATTCGAATTTTAATTCAAGGACAAATTAAAATTGGAATATTTTGAATGCTATTTTTAGCATTTCTTGTTGCTATTTTCAACATATGGGAAGCAAGAATGAGGAATTTTTTAAAGACTCAAGGCATTGAAGTCTGGAAATCGGTGATTGTTGATAGCATGATGGATGGAGAATCCAAGGAACATAATACAAGAGCAATGAAAGAAATCTTGAATGGGCTACCTGATTCTATAAAGAACAATTTAGGAAAATGTTCATCAGCGAAGGGTATATGGGACAAACTTCATGACCTTCACTCAAAAGGAGCATTGACCATGACCACTAGTCAAGAAGATGATGGAAACCAAGAAGGAAATCCATAACCCATCATAGAAGCTGAAAATGAGAATGATGACATCAAGGCTAAAGAAGATGAAGAGAATGAAAAAGATTTTGAAGAAGATCTCCTCACTAAACTTTTGGCTGCCATGGAAGAGATTATCAATTTGAAAAAGGAAAAAGTGGAACTTAATAAGAAAGCACTAGTTGGTGACCAAGACCAAACAAGGAAGAAATTTGATCTTATCAAGCTTCAAGTACAAGAAAGGGATGAAGAGCTTGCCAAGCTTAAAAAGGAATTTCATCAAAGCAAAAGAAAGCATCATGAAGAAGTCATATCCATGAGATTTGATAAAGCAAAGAAACGGGAAGATAAATTGTCAAGCCATCTTGAACAAAGGAACCATAGCTTGAAGAAACTTGAAGCAGAGATTGGTCAATACAAGGAAAAGGTCTCCTCCCATAGATCACAAATAGAAGAAGCAAGGAAACAAGCACAAGGAACTGAGAAGACAATAGAAGCATTGGTAATCGTAGAAGGATAGGTTGATGAAGTAGAAAATGAGAAAAATACCATGATATGCCAACTAAAAGCAAAGGATGAAGAAATATTCAAACTAAAATCTGACCTCAACCTTATCAAGGCCGAAACATGTAAAGCTACAAGGATCATGGAACAAATGGAGAGCAGTCTAGCTAAGAAAAATGAAGAAATTTTCAAAATGAAATTAGATATCATCTCCCTTAAAATAGAAGCAAATGAAGCTACTCGTATCAAGGAAGAAACAGAGAAACAACTTGCTAAGAATAATAATGATTATGAAAGATTGGAAGAAGAAATTGTCTCCCTCGGGAAAAAGGTTGAAGGGATGGAAAAAAATCTTGAAGAGATCTCAAGCCTTGGATGACATGCTTAGCCATCAAAGATCTCCATTTGATAAATCAGGTCTTGGCTATGAAGGTGAATCCTCAAGAAAGAATGATAATGCTTCAAACAACAAGGACATGAGGAAGCCCGATGGAAATAATAATGCTCCAAGTTCCAACAAAGGAAAGGAGAAGAGTCAAGGCAGCAATGGAAGAAATCCCGTTCCAATAAGACTTGCAGATGATGTCAAGAATACAAAAGGCTATGAATACTATCAAAGGATCTCAAGGCAGAAAGACTTTAGAAGTACATCAAGGAAATCTCCATCTCCCAGGTACCAAAGTTTATTTCTTGGTTATTGTTATTCTTGTACAAACTTTGGACACATGGCAAAATATTGTAGGGCTTATAATGATCCCCATCAATATCTAAGAAGCAATTTCGCAAGAAGAAGTTATGAATTCTTATTCATGAACAACATAGAATGCTTCAAGTGTTATAACATTGATCGTATGGCATGTAATTGTAACTTGATTTGGGCACTTTCTCAAGCTAGAACTATGCCAGATAAGAAAGTTACACAAGTATGGAGAAGGAAGCAAATAAAATCCGAAAGTCCCTTGAACTCTCCAACCAACAACAAATGTTATTGACGCGATCTTCTACAATCTAAGCATTTGATGGGAAGACTCTGCCAAAAGAGATGATGCATACAGTTAGGGGGAGCTTGTGATTCTTGATCATTATTGCAGAAGCTATCCATGAAAGGGTCCTTGTGAAATCCTTGATGAGCTATATTAACAATAATTCTTTGATAAAGATCATTTCTCAAGAGCACTACATTGAAGAACGTGATCTTGTAACCATTCTTTGGACTGTTGTTGAAGATGTTTTCCACTTGATCACTATGCATAAATTGGAGCAGCAGAGAAGGCCATCGAATGCTAGAGAAATAGGGAAAATAACTATGTTGTTGGTATTACAGAAGTTGAATGTCTCGAATTAGGGATATAATGTGAGAACAGGTAAATCAAGGACAGTAATAGAGACAACCTTCAAACAAACAAACACATCTAGGAATGGAGCTTGAAGCAAGAGAAGTTGGAAGAATCTAGCATAATTGAAGCATTGCAAAAAGTTGTCAACCAGTAGAAAGAATTTAAAAGACAATCAAGGATTAGATATTAAAAAAAAGGGAGAATGTTGTGCTGTTGAATATATCTCAGCAACTTAAGGAGAAGCACAAAGATACAAAGGAATCCTGATTTGAAGAAAGATAGAAAGAATGACAATTTTAGTGGATTTTTCTCTTGATTCGGACTGTGAAGGCCTCTTAATTCTAACTGTGGAGACAACAGAATATGGTGTAGAAGCATTAAAAATTAGACTTGGACATTTGGTGTATGACTATTTGGATTATGTTTTGAAACATTGAAGTGGAGCATATTTAAGCATTGTTGAAAGCATTATGAAGAAATTCTAAGACATGAAGAGGGGATAATGTGCTAGTTGATGATGAGGTAGCAATCCTTCTATCTTGAGTAAAAAGAAGAGCACTACGACAGGGGGAGTAACATACCCATCAAAATATACTATTCATAAAGAATAGAAGCAATTTGACGGGGGGAGCAGTTCGACAGGGGGAGTCCTTGTGCACTCCTTTGCCATTGATGTCAAAGGGGGAGAGAAGAAAAATATTTCCAACAATGACAAAGGGGGATATTGTTAATCTAGGTTGTCATTGATGTCAATATGGAAATGTTTATGATGGCAAATTCTTGTGACATGTGTGGTTGCCCATTAACCATAATACTACTCATGGAGGATCCAAGGATTGAATACAGACATAATAAAAATAGTGGAACCGAGGAGGAAAGATATCAGAAGTCATCCGAAGAGAAAGAGAAAGAGTAAAGAGGAGAAGCCATTGTGAAGCCAAAAAGTGAGAGGAAGAGTTCATCGGAAGGCATCAAAGAAGCAGGTTACGGAGCAACAGAAGCAGGTTTTCACATATGCCTAAGGGTAAGTGCTATCGGAAGAAAAAAGAGGAACATTGCATCATAGTAATTATATCGGTGGGTTATCGATGACTTTATCATTTTATTATGTGTCACGTTGAATCCCCCGACTGTGATATGTATTGTGGACCCGAAAACAGGTTATGGTAACCGCCCTATTATAATATCGCATCTGTGTGTATCGGAACCTTCACATTGCAAGTCTTAAAGGAATGTCACACTAAAACTGCGATTGCGATAAACCCCCGAACCACCGACTGGGATAGCATTGCGAACCCACTGCACCATTATAGCATGACTTAACAAAATATCGCATCCGCATTAATCACAAGTTTCAAAGGGATGTCAAACCGCTGATTGCGATAGAGGTGTGGACTCGACGAACTTATTAAAAATGGTTTATTAAATATCACATCCTCTATGGGGTGATATGTGAATATCGGTGATATTGAATGTTGCGATTGCGGGATTCTCATGAAGTTGTGATTGAGGGATTAAAGCCGTGACATGTGGGGACCGCTATTAATGTGGATTTTGATAAAGTTGCAATTGTGAGAGTCTTATGAAATTACGATTGCGATAAAGTGGTGGACCTAACAGGTTTATCAAAACAGTTTAATATAATATCGCATCCAGTAGGGGCAATCGACCATCGACTATGTTATGGGCACGACTTGTAAAAGACCTCTCAAAGTTGTGATTTTGATTGAGGTAGAGATGTGGCATGTGGGACCTCTTTGTGGGTATAGCCTCTCTTATATGGTTTCTATGAATAATCAAGTCTATGGATGAAAGACTCTTTAATATGTTTTAATATACAAGTATGCCTCTCCTTCCAAATGAACGTGTCTTTTGAGTATTGGTGAACATCGTATAAAAATGAGTTAAAATGCTTCAGTTCTAAGAATCTATCTCGGGCATAAAAGTAGAGCATAAATAATTTCACAACTTGTGAACTTGAAGAGACAAAGGAAGCTGAAGATCGAGAAGTTGAAAGTCAAGTGAGCGTAAAAGAAGGCTAAAGGTCGAGAGAATGAAAGTGGATGCCGAAGGTCTAGCGGGAGAAAAAGGAGGCCAAAGGTCGAGCGAGCGAGAAGGGAAGCGAAAGGTTGAGCGAGTGAAGAAGGAAGCCGAAGATCCAGAGGAAGAAGAAGGAAGCCGAAGGTCAAACATTCTATTGACTGGGTTATTTATTGAAAAGCTCGGACCTATGTTTGACAGTGACTCAGATAACAGTTCAAAAGGACGCTTTGCAGATCTAAGAAGATTATCTAAGTATAAACAGGGTTGTTTTTTAATTAAACACAGAATATGAAACCATGACAGTCACTCCTTTAAAGAAGTCACTCCTGAAGCAGTTACTCCTGAAGCATTTACCATGATAGTGATAACAGAGGCTTGAAAGAGAGAGTTGTTTTTGTGCAGAGCTTAGTGCAGTTCATTGTAGACACATTGAAGTTGTGTGAAGACTATTATAGATCATGATGGCTATTTGAAATCATCATGAGGTAACTTTGCAGACACTGTTTGGGAAATATGAAGAATTGTTAATACTTCTTCATATGAAGACAGGTTGTCATTGATGTAGCAGTGAAGTTGTAGATTGACAGAACGCAGTGAAGAATATTTTGAGAGCAGTGTAATACAATCAAAACATTTATTGACAAAGAAAAACTATAGGGTCGGAGCCCTTAGGGTTGGTGCCTCAGAATTGGAAGGATTGGTTTCCTTGGAGTTGGTACTCCTAAATCCAAGGTTGGAGCCTTGACAAGATAGGGTTGGAGCCTTGACAAGATAGGGTCGGAGCCCTTGGGGTTGGTGCCTCAGAATTGGAAGGATTGGTGTCCTTGGAGTTGGTGCTCCTAAATCTAAGGTTGGAGCCTTAACAAGATAGGGTCGGAGCCCTTGAGGTTGGTGCCTCAGAATTGGAAGGATTGGTATCCTTGGAGTTGGTGCTCCTAAACACAAGGTTGGTGCCTTGAGAAGATAGGGTTGGTGCCCTAGAGGTTGGAGCCTCACAAAATACCAAGTTGGTGCTTGGCAACAGGTTGGAGCCTTATATATATTGTACCTGATTTATTGTAAAAATTATATTAATAAAAGCATTTATTCCTATTGTTCATTTTGTGTTCTAAATATAAATGATTTAACTAGTAAAAATAACAATTGAAAAGAAATACTAATTCACCCCCCTCTCAATATTTCCAACACTAAGTGGTATTACAAGGGTATGAGATCAATAAAATGATTATATTAATGTTTATTTTATTAGCTTCATAAGTGTGATATTATAAATGAAGCTATGAAACAAAAGCATCATTTGTCATATGAAATAAAAAAATTTGGTAATGCATCATTTATCGTATAAAAACAAACATGTAATGTATACTATTCATATGCAAAAACATATAACATGCATGACTTATTATGAGTGTGGATGGAAAATTCTTCTCAACTCTCACTTGCAAATGGAAACTACTATTTTTTCATGAATATGATCCAACAATTGCAACTCACACACTAGTATATGACAAATTATATTATATAATATTTAAATGGGTGATTAGAACTTTGATATAAATGGGCATAATTAATTTAATATCTAGGGAAGAACTAGGTGTAACACCTCTCTAATAACTTTATAGCACCCCTCTATTGACACCCCTATTAATTTTTTTTTGTTTTCCATGAAAAGATCATTTCTCTCTCTCTACCATTTTTGTACGTTATTATCCAAGTTTGAAGTGTATCCACAATCATGGGCTCATACACCATGTAAATGCTCAATTCTAAGTCCCAAGACCACCATAACCACATTAATCCAATATAACAATATTAACATGAATAATTTTTATTATTATTCATGATGGAGTGGAGAAAAATATGGAGAAATTATAATATGTTTTATCCAATATTTTTCTTATCCCTTACAAATTAAATAATTACATTACAATAAGAACACACACACACACACACACATATTTTAATTATGCCGATAGGCGTTCCTTTTTTAAAATGGCTAGGCTAACCTTTGTCGACCCTTTTACCCTGCCCGTCCTATCATGTCTGCCACTTCGAGCCGTTCATATGAAATGGTTGTTTTGCTACCAATTTTGCAGCCCATTATTATGCAACGCAGGGTTTCAGCCATTGTTATGCATCATAGGTTTCGGTCAAGTTTCTGCCTCGGAACAGTTCGCCATATGTCTGGTTCTATGCAATGGTGCTTCAACTTCCCTTTTGTTACAATTGGTGACATTTTTCAAACTGTTTTACAACATTCGCCTTGTTACTGTTACGTTTTTTGGAGGGTGGCTCCATTTTACATCGATACATGATACATGACGGTGCAACAATGATACATTAATATCAAGTATATGCAATGGAAATTTCAACAACGTGTTATCTGATGGAGTGACAATTGCAGCGAGAGTAAGACATTACATTCGATTTTATGTCAGTTTAGATAGTAGAAGAAGTATTAGATCATAGGGTTACGAGACTTGAGAGACTCAAAAAAAAAAAAAGGTGTAAGCATAACCATGGGCTGAAGAAACATAGAAGCGAAGTTAGAGTAGCCTTTGGGATTCATATTATGCACTGCAGATTATGTTGGTCCATTACTTATGAAAGAAAGGGGCCTCACAATCGCTACATGTTCCCAAAATAACATATATGGACCTCTACGAATATGATCTAAGGAAGCTTCCAGGTATGTTTCTTTGTTTTCCAATCATATCCCTTATAATTTATAGCCCATATTTCTGAACAGATTCTAGATGACATATGCAAATGAAATTCAGGGCTCGCTAAAGAGATTTTTTTCTTTTCTTTTTGGTTTGCAAAGAAAATCCCTATTCTGAGGGAAGTAATGGTACTTCTTCATGCCATGGGATAGAAATTACCCAAATGGATCTAGGCCCAATAAGGTTATTGTTATTGGATACTGGAAAGCTACAGATGTTGATAAACATGTCACTGCCAAAGGAGGAAAGAAGTGAGTGGGAATCACTCTTGTCTTCTATCCTGGAAAAACACCCAAAGGCTCAAAGACCGATTAACTCATGCATGAATACCATCTTTCCGATGTTATCAATCTTACAAGAAAGAAATGCAACTTAAGAGTAAGTAGTTATATTTTCTCTTTGTTGGATTTTCAGTGGGAAGTTTAGATTTTTAGAGGGAAATTTGGGGGGACACTTTTGTTGTGGGTTGGTTTTAGTGTGTATTGTTTTGATTTTGTGATTGTGATTATTGTAAGTTATCATTAAACCCTGAAAAATATTATATGCTTGAATTTTTTTCCACAATATGTCTATATTCATCATATCCTCATTCTTTTTTCCATATTATGTTTATATTCACCATATTCTCATGATATGTACGCATGGGTATTAGCAATAAAAATATTTAGGTTGAATGCTTGATTCCAAAACTAAAGATATAAACAATGAAATTTTTGGACTGGACTGGAATTAGTATATGAAGTTGACTGATTTTCTCCCCAATTAGAGATATTGACATTGAAATGCTTGAATTTTCATTTTTAATAGGAGAATTAAGGTAATCTTTATCAGTTCTCTAAAGCCTAAAATATGAGATTTGTGTTTCCTGCCTTGAACCTTAGAATTTTTAAACTGATAAGAGAGTGAAAGATTACTTTTGGGATTGAATTTTGTAATTTTCATGGCTTCCCTTTGATTTCCTTTGTGTATAGTATATATTGATCGAATGATTCTTCTTGATGTAGCTTGATGATTGGATTCTCTGTGGAATTTACAATGAGAACATAAGTGTTGAGAAGTTAGCACTAGATCATAATGAAACCTCCATGGGTGTACCAATGGAAGCCATCGATGAAAAGGAGATGGTGAGTCTACACTCCTCAAAGAATAGAGCAGTCCATTTTTTGACCTTCTAAGCAAATTGAGAAATTATCCAACATGCCACAATTGGTCCCCCTTTTGCTTGTCCCATGAATACTAATATCAATTTGCTAAATCTAAACTTCTTCCAAAACACAACCTTGTTTTGGCCAAAGAAATTATCTGCTTATTGCTGGAAATTCCATATCAAAATCATATAGTTCTCAGGTGACATTGTTGTTGATTCTCACCTCAGGATAGTATCATTCAACTCCATAGAGAAATAAAAAAGATCATGTGAAGGCAGAAAAATATATGCATATATGCAAATCAATTTGTTAACAACCTGACTCAAACAATGATCTGTTTGACTTTTACTATAACTAAACCCTATCCAAAAGTGGCCAAATTTCTTTATTTCAGTTACTATTGAGACAACCCTTATACATAAACGGATTACATGAATTTTTTCATGAAAGGCAAATAAATGGAGTCAAAATTAAATGATTTTCTTAATGTTGTATCATGTTAGCAACCTAATAGCCATTATCTCCATTTCCAAAAACTGAAATATGGGGTAGCACAATTTGGTTATGAGTAATACAATTATGATTGAGATGGAGCTTTTAAAATTACATCTTCACAGGAATTGGTGGCCACTAAGATAAATATTAAGCTTTTGAATTGATTCCCAACTGGCATTGCTTGTACAACTCTAGACTTGAAACCCCATGAGAAGAATATTTTTTCACAACATAAACAAGGTTTAAAAAAAGAGAAAAATGTTATCAAATCCACTGATTTGAACCCAAAATCTCACCAGATAATTCAACTCTTCCTCATAGTTTTGCCTCCAGCAATATAGTATGACGAAGCGTTTGGGTCTCCATTGAACAACCAGTCGATCTGCTCATCATACCCACACACATCTATTGCAACAAAAGCCATTGGGACCTTTCCAATATTCCTCAGGAGACATGGTTCACTTTTTTAATTCTATAAACTCTCAGATTCCTCCAGAAATATTTCAGAAGGAAGTATTTGCAAAGAATTTCCATAAACCATTAACCAAAATTACATCACAGTTATTTTTATTGGAGGGATCATATGCCTGCTTTGTTTGCAGGAACAATCGTTCGGAACCTAAAAATTCCCCTAATTATCAGAAATTATTTCTCGTTACCATCTTATTTCTCCTACAATAAACATAAATAAATGCTTTAGTGTATAGAGAAGTAGGAATAGGTGCATACCAAGCACCAACAAGAATGTATATTGAGTCATGAATATCCATCTCACTCATTTCTCGATATCTTGGCACTTCCACAATATAGGTTTTAACCCTGTATAGAAATTACCTGCAAATGAATTCTTAAAAAAAGAAATAAATAATCGCGAGGGCATAAAGCATAAAAAATATATACACATAGAATTTCCCCTAGATCCCAAAACTGGGACTACTAGATTGTTTTTTCATTATATTCCTTTCAATGTTACAATACATATATATGCATGTCGAAGCATCCATAAACCCCAATCCATTAACCTTGGATTAGAACATAACCATAGTTCCCTTGACTGGATCTACAAGATAGAATGGGTAGAAAACCATCACGCCAAAAACCTTGTGCAAAACTCATGTGCAAAACCATAGGTAGGTTTGCCCACCTAATATATGGTCCAAAAAAAAAAAATCTCGGGGCGTTGTTGTGGACCCCGTAGAGGGGGCTACCGCCCCCCTCAAACCCCTTGATAGGGGGGTTGCCACCCCTCCTGTGACCCCCTGGTTACACCCGACGCAACGAAGGGGGGGTTGGTTGTGTCCCCACTAACCCCTCGGCTTTGTGCGTGGCGCTAGTTGTGGAAAGTATATAACACACACCCAACATTCTCCCACTCGTTTTCTTTTCCACACAAGGGATCACAGGAGAGCTTAGTCATTATTCTAGCGCTGCAGTGCCCATTGTTTCTCTACACCAAGAGAATTTCTCAGTACTCACAGACTTCGTCAATGCATCTGCAGTATTCTTCAAAGTGTCCACCTTTACCAGCAACACGTTTTTGTCCTCAACCATGTCCCTCACAAAGTGATACTAAACATCAATGTGCTTTGTATTTGAATGATAAGCATGGTTCTTTGCCAAGAAAATTGCACTTTGGCTGTCATAATCTATCCTTATAGCTCATTGTACTAACCGCATACTTGAACACAATCTCTACAACCAAACTTCTTCCTTGCTTGCATGAGTGGCTACCATGTATTTTGCCTCTGTAGTTGAAAGTGCCACTACAGACTGTCTCTTGCTCATCCAAATGACTGCACCTCCAAATAGGTTAAACACATACCCACTTGTAGATCTTCTCTGATCCAAATCTCCAATGCAGTTTGCATCAACAAAGCCACGAATGTCCAAAAATATGTCTAATCTTGGTCTACCTTGGTAGCACAAACCATAATTAGTAGTGCCACTCAAATACCTAAAAACTAGCTTTACTATTGTCCAATGCTCCTTTTCTGGTCTTTGACATAAACCTGCTCAATACTCTCACTGCATGTGCAATGTCTGGTCTAGTACAGACCATTACATACCTCAAGCTACCAACTGCACTTGTGTATGGAACACGGGATGTGTCCTCTTCCTCTTCTTATGTCTATGGACATGTTTCAGTAGATAACTTTACACCCTACAGGAATAGGAACCTTCACCGGTTTACTCTCCTACATTAAACCTCTGTAATATTGTCTTTACATACTTCCTCTAGTTTAACCAGAGCTTCCTCTTTGCCCAATCTCATTTAATTTCCATGCCAAAAATATAGTTTGCAACACCGAGATCCTTCATGTTTAATTTAGAGGACAATTGGGTCTTCAAATCCTAGATAATTTCTTTGTCATTTACAATCAACAAAATATCATCCACATACAAGACCAAATAAATAACACGGTTACTAATTAATTTAAAATACACACAGTGATCCTCTTTACTTCTGGTGAAGCCAAGTCCTTGTATAAATGTATCAAATTTCTGATACCACATCCTTGGTGACTATTTTAACCCATACAAAGACTTTTTTAAACCTACATACTAGTTCCTTCTTACCCTTCACCACAAAGCCTTCAGGTAGCTTCATGTAGATCTCTTCTTGCAGATCCTTGTGAAGAAATGTTGTCTTCACATCCTTAATTCAACCTCAAAATAAAAAGAAACAACCATAGATAAAAGTAATCTAATAGAAGCTACCTTGGCAACAGGAAAAAAATATCACTAAAATCGATTCCTAACACCTGGGAATAACCTTTTGCTACCAACTGATCTTTGTATTTATCCACCTTTCCTTTTGCATTCATCTCCTTCTTAAACACCGATTTGCTTCTAATGGGTTTCTTTCCAGCCGACAAATCCACCAAATCCCAAGCCTCATTTTTGTGCAAAGATGCCATTTCATCAACCATGGCTTCTTTCCAGAGTTTTCCATCTCTGTATCTACTTCTTCCTAGACAGTTCTGGGATCATCATCAGTAATAGATAAAGAAAAATTTGAATAGAAAACAAATGGACTATAACTTTCTGGCTGCCTTCTTTCTTGAACTAATCTTCTCACAACTGGAGTTTGTGGCTCTTCATCTTTTGATTCCTCTTTTGCTGTAGAGTCTGATTCTTCCTCCTTTAGATCAAAATCTATCTTCTCAGGTTCCTTTGGTATGAATTCATGTTTAATAACATATTTCACCTCTCTAAACACCACATCTCGGTTGTACATGAACTTCCTTGTTCCTAGGTTCCAAAGCTTATAACTTTTTAAACCATCCTTATACCCAATAAAAATGTACCTTTCATATTTACTATCCAAATTGGTTCTTTTCTCCTTTGGAGCATGTACATATGCATCCCAACCAAATACCCTCAGATGTGAAAGAGAGGGTTTCTTACCAGTCCATGTCTCTTGTGGAGACTTATCCTCCAATGTTGATGAAGGTGATCTATTAACTAGGTAACATGCAGTCTCCACTGCCTCTACCCAGAATTCTTGTCCTAACCCGACACCACTGAGCATGCTTCTTTCCTTTTCCATCAATGTCCTGTTCATTCTTTCCACAACTCCATTTTGCTGAGGTGTGTATGGAGTAGTCTTCTATTGTGCTATACCACACTTCTTACAAAACTCTTCAAATTCTTTCTTACAAAACTCTCCACCATTATCTGTCCTCAACACCTTTATCTTCTTCTCTGTCTAGTTTTCACCAGAGCCTTAAATTCTTTGAACCTATCAAAGACTTTAGATTTCTTCCTAAGGAAATATATCCATGTGTTCCTTGAGAAGTCATCTATAAATGATATACAATACACAAACTTACCTAGTGATGGAATCGACACATGTCCAAACACATCACTGTGCACAAACTCTAATATCCCTTTCACCCTTTGAGCACTAGAGGGGAAACTCACCTGATTTTTCTTCCCATATACACAATGTTCGCAGAAATTGAAATCCAGAGAGAAATTATACACAACTTCTACCATACCATACCATGAAGTATTCAAAGGCCCTTATCTCCAATATTTCCAAGCCTTTGATGCCATAGCACGATCTTTTCTCTAAAGACCACAAGGTTTTTTGCTCCACGTTCAGGAACCATAGAACTGTTGCACCCATCAATACGAGTGCTACCCAGAATCTTGTACATAGTTCCAATCCGAACTCCTTGCATCAATACTAGTGCTCCCCAAACCATCTTGCAGGTATCTTTCTCGAACATTATTTTTACACCTGCATCATCCATCTTTCTTACATAAATCAAATTTCTGGCCAATGAAAGAATATGCAAAACACCCAGAAGTGTTCTAATCCTTCCACCTTGCAACTTCAACTTGAATTTTCCATGACTGAAAATTATAGCCTTCTTTTCATCCCCTGAGAAGACATCACCACCATCATATTTCTCATATTCGTAGAACCAATACCTATGGGGAGTGAAGTGAAAAGATGCACTAGAGTCAATCAACCATGCCTCATGATCTACATATGTACTTGAAGAAGAAGCCAAGTACACATCCCCACCTTCATCTGAGGTTGTTTTTGCCTCTGCAGAAGGAGCATCATCAGATCCCTTTCCTTTCACAAGAACTTTAGATTCGCAATCCTTTTTGAAGTACCCTTCCTTTCCACATTTCCAGCACACCTTTACAGGTTTTCCTGGAGATTTAGATCTTCCTCTAGATTTAGATCTCCCACTTGAGGAATTATTTTTATTTTTGTTCTAGGATAGTCCTTGTACAAACAAGGCACCTCCATTTTGTCCTTCCGTATTTTTCCATCTCATCTCCTTTGATAGCAAGGATGAGACTATTTCATCAAACTTCAAGGTAGTTGTATTACTACCTATTGCAACAACTAGGCTATCCCACGAATCTAGTAGAGAACACAACAAACTGATGCACTTATCTTCATCTAAAATTTTAATATCGACATACAACAACTAAATTACCACAGTATTAAAGGCATTCAGATGCTCTGTCATCGAGTCTCCATCCTTCATCCTTAGGCTATACATCTTTTTCTGTAGGAACAGTTTGTTGATGAGAGACTTAGATTGGTACAAAGTCCCTAACTTTTCCACAAAGCCTTCGTTGTAGCTTCCCGTGCTACATTCAACCATACTAAATTTGAGATACACAATTGTATTGTGCTCTTTACTTTCTGATCCAACTTCATCTAGCCTTCATCTGACATTGTCGTTGGTTTAGTACCCGATCTACCATGATCCACTAATCTTTACCCACCTGCAGATCCTCCATCTTGAGTTTCCACAACTCAAAACTCTAACCATTAAATTTCTCAATCTCTATCTTTCCACTACTCACCATCTTCTTTCATTGGGAGAATCGATCTCGCAAATCTCCCACTGATCAAGGTTTACCACAGGCTTGAGCAAAACAAATCAGCAATAAAGGTGTTCCTTTGAAGCTAAAGAAAATCCCATACCAAATGTAGATTTTAATCCTGTACAAAAATTACCTGCAAACAAATTCTTAAAAATACAAAATAAACAATGGTGAGAACATAAAACATAAAATAAATATACACAGAGATCTTCCTGTGGATTGCAAAACTGGGACTACCAAATTGATTTTTCATTATATTCCTTTCAATGTTACAATACATATATATACATGTCGAAGCATCCATAAACCCCAATCCATTAACCCTAGATAAGAACATAACCGTAGTTCCCTTGACTGGATCTACAAGACACCATGGGAAAAAAACCATCATGCCCAAAACCATGTGCAAAACCCATGCACAAAACCATAGGTTGGTCCGCAACCTAATATAGGGTAAAAAAAAAAAAAAATCTCAGGAGAACCCCGTAGAGGGGGGCTACTGCCCCCCTCAAACCCCCGACAGGGGGGGCTGCTGCCCCCCCTATGAACCACCTAGCACAACGAAGGGGGGGATGACCATCCCCCCCCTCTAACCCCCTCAATTGGCGTGTGGGGCTAGTCAAGGAAAGAATATAACGCACAACACAATAGTATAATCGATACTCGCTCAAGGCAATCACAACTTTCTCCTCATCATCACTTACAAGTGCTCCCAAACTAGTTCCCCTAACCTCTAAATCAAAGTACTAAAAACTTACTCTAAAAAATATAGCTGTAGAAGTAAATCCATAGCTACAGGTTCTATAACCATCCTCTGCTTTGCAGTTTATGGATAAATTTTTCTAGCTAAACAAAATTAAATTTTGTTCTACACGAGTAAATGGACACAAAATATTGGTGGTTTTAGGCATAAATATGAATGCCTCATTGTTTTCCATAGCCGTTCTAACATTATTTGGAGTTAATATTGCATTATGGGTACCTGAAATAAGCAGGACTGAAGGAAAAAAGGAATTATTGGGTACCCGCATCTTCTCTCTGATCTTGCATTTAGCATAAGAAAATTGTAAACCACCAACACTTCCCCAACAATTGTCTCCATTATGTATATAGTTTTTCCATGAAATATAATTGCATTGCGAGTTCCTGCTTCTGTGGTGATGAACCCAATGTCCTCCATGCACTTGCCTAACTTTCTAACTATCCCCTTCCTTATAGTTCCAATAATTATCTATTAAAAAAAATTGTATTTCAGCAAGCATGTTTCTAATTTGATTTAGATACATCATATATGTTAATAAGAAAAGGGAAAACACAATTTATTTTGGAGTGGGAAAAATATACATATTTGTAGAAAAAATGATTGACATTTTGTAAGGGGACACACAACAATGAGATTTGATGCTACAAAACATTCCTTCATACAATTAAACTAACCACTACACCAAATTGATCCACTTAACAAGCAAAACCATCAGGCGTTGTTACTACCGAAGAGAAGAAAGATGTCATTCCATCAACCTAGGGACTTTCACCCAAATCTTGTTTGTTAGGGTAGCAAAGATTTAAACCCATATCGTTCCTCATGAGGTATAAACAATGTGCAAGAGAGGATGCACATTTAGTGCAAGAAAGAAAACACTAATGAGGTAACTTTCAACAATTACAGAGATAGTGTTACTTTTAATTGGGGAAAAATGTCAAATCATACACAAGCACATCTCATTTTCAAAATGTCCTACAAAGAGAAGGAAATTTAATTGCCAAAATGAAACTAGAAGTCAAGTAATGTCCAGGAAATTAATTATACACAATTGTGTTATTTAAAAAAAAAATACATTAATAATATACAACCAAATCACATTTTTTTTCACAGTGCTCTGCAAATTACTTATGTCAAACCTGGATTTATAAATGATTAAAAAAATTAAGATACAAATTTTGATATTTTTCGAGGTTTACTTTCTATCTCTTTGTACTCATAAATGAAGGCTTACAAGATTAATATAGATCTATTCTAGTATTTGATTGGCTGCTCATGAACTTAACTTGACCTAAAACTAAAACTGTGTATAAAAAGAATCCACACATAGTCACTAGAAATTCAAGGCACGTAGAAGTAATCTAAATATTGTTGATAATAATCATGGATAATGAATCAATGGGACCCTTCGAGTATAATCAATAATAATAAATTATTTGTAGTAGAAGAATGTTTGGAGGCATTCCAATTGTTCAAGAAAACACAACAAAGAATTTACAGGTGCACTAATGATGGTTTCTTCTTTGCTAGAACATTCAAGTTATTAGGAGGTATTCACTCATTATTAACACACATAGTGAATATATTAGTTGGTATGAGGGTTTTAGCTAAAAATTGAAAGATTTCTTAAAGATAGCATAATGACTCTTAATCGCTTGTTAGTTAGGCTATCGTGCATCAACTATCTATCTTAACATTGAAATACTCCTTGAAGTTAACATAATGACTCTTAGTCACTTGTTATTTATGCTACCATACATCAACTTTCTATCTTAAACTATTAGATGTCAATATTGAACATGGAGGTAGCATTAGCAAGTTGACTCTATACTCTGGTCACAAGGATAACGCATGGACCTTTTCTTTATATTTAGGTATTGTTATCATGCATTTTAAACTACCTTTGGCTTATGGTTATTATTGATATGATGTTAATGGGATACCCTTATAATGGGTAGGGATATATGGTTCATTACCTCTACTGTCATATTTCATTAATACCATCATCTTCTTCTTTTATGATGAAAATTTTAACTTCATAGGATAAACCACCATTGGTTTGTGGTGGTTATTGATATGATGTTAACGAGATATCCCTATAATGGATAGGGATTTATGGTTGATTACCTCTAGTGCCATATTTCATTAATACCATCATCTTCTTCTTTTATGATGAAAAATTTAACTTCATAGAATAGAGAGAAATGTACTTAAATTTATTTTAATAGGCAATGTTTCATATATATAGATATATATATATATATAGATTTGTTGATGAATGTTTATAAGCCTAGGACATAGATGCAATAAGGACCACTGTGACAATAGGGGTTTGGTAAGAATTTACTTTTTAACATTGAGGATCAACTACATAAACTAAGAGAAATTGTCCAACAATAAAAATAATAGAAATCTCATTTATAAATACAAAGAACTTAATAAATTTAATTACATTTTTTATTAAACAATAATAATAGAAAATATTATTTTGAATATATACACAATATTTATAAAGATCAATTTTTAGTTCTGATATACCAAGCATCTTAAGTCCTAATCTAACAAGCCTTGAGAGGGATCAAATCTCTCTAGGTACTAACCTTACACTTAAAAACATAAATTTAATGTATCAAATATTATTTACTTGATTATGGAAATCAATTTACTATTTTTTCCATTTAAAAATCTTATTGGCGTGTATTTGCACCTTTTGGGGCAATTGCTAGTTATATCGAATGTCTATTTTAAGGTGAAGGTGCTCTAAGGAGTTTCGTTGTCTATCTAGAGCCTATTGTGAAATGACACGTGTTTGATTAGTTGTGTGGTGCGAGTGCAAGTATGCCATTGGGCTCTGCAGAGTAGAGAGGAACTGGTAGTGGTCGTGGTGACGAAGTAGGGAGGAATGGGCAGTGGTTGTGGTGGTGAGATGACCAACCACTCACGACATTGTAGAACACCAACGCCTAGTCATCTGCCACTATGGGAGCTACCGCATGGCACGTGGTCTCCTTTGTGGAACCAATGGGTTTGCCTCTCAATTTCCTGGGCCAATTTCATCTCCTATTCTAGCTCTTTCCACACCCAACAGTGCCTCTAGGGTCTCATCATGGTCTCTGGATATCATTTTTCCATAACCTTTAAATATGATATTTAAACTTTAGCTTAAGAGTGATGAGTTTTTCAAAAGTCCTCTTATCAAGTTTGACCTTTCTTTACCTATAAATTTATAATGAAAATATTTGGAAATCAAATCTGAAAAACTAAATGCATGTATAAATTGTAGACCCATATCCAAATGTATACTTATTCCAAATGTGTCTCTACACCATGTAGGGAGAGGTTCTTCAGAAAACTTAGGCTTGCATACCACTTGAAATCTACTTTTTCTGTCTAATGACCCATTTTTGAATTCTTTTTAGTTTGGAGGCGGATACAATAACATATCATGCTTTTCACTTCATAGTGAATATTGTGAAGGCCATTCCTCAAGTAATTTTATTATTTTTGATACATGTTTATGCTATCTCTATTTGTTGAATTTGTTTTCCCTCCATCAACCCATTATAATTCATCCACCTATACATGATGGGTTTTTTTGTTTTATAAGCATATTTAATGGTTATCCAAAATATTGAAACATTATATGTGACAGGCAAAAAAAATTGCAAACCATAAATTAAATATTTAAGTGCCATGTGATAAATTTTAATAAGAGGTCAATATTAAAACTTATTTCTTGTCACAAGTATTGGATTAGCTTGGTTGAAAATGAGATTGTTATAATAACACAAAGAAATTCAGAGAAAGATTGAAGTAATGGCATTTTTTATTAGACATTCTTAATATACATTTTATAAAATAAAAAAAAATAAAAATCAATATTATATAGTTAGACTGATAAGTTATCATTTTCTTTAATACAATTATCTTCAAATTTAATTTTCAATAATTGCATATAACAATACAAAAAAATTAACTCTCACAACTGTAAAATATGAAGTAACATGTATGAAAAGACAAATAGTCGTCATCAAATTTCCACTACAAACTAGATAAATTTGAAATTTCAAACCTAATCCCGTCATTATTGTATCTTCTTTGTGTTCAAAGTCGCATCCGTCCTCACTAACTGTGCCCTCTAGTGTCTATGTACATTGGTTCCACTAATACGTCCATGTTAGTTTTTCTATCTAATTTTTACTCCCATTACCATGGCCTATTCCAGTGTTTGTTTCTTCACGACAGTGAGAAGTGGACATTTCCTACGGTTTTGCTTATTTTATAAGTAGTGTTAAAATTAGTGTAATCTTTTTCTTTATCTTTATAAGAAGTTATTCTAATTAGTGTACTCAAACTAATAGATGTTTTGAATTTATGTAATTTGTAAAATTTAAATCTCTCGTAACTCTTAATTAATTTATATATTAAAAAATATATAATTTTTTAATAATAATAAAAATATGATGTCACTCTAAATAGTTTGTGTCATTTAAGTTAACCTTTTCTCATATTTGGAGAGTTTTTAACTCATTTTATAAAAATGGTGAGTCAAAAATCAGTTTTTTAAATAACACGTTATTTATAAAAACTAACCAATATTAAAAAATATTAAAAATTTTCAAATTTTTATCTTTCCATGTTTGATCGACGTTTAGGAGGTTAAGAGCATCCAAATCTATTTGTTCAATGCTTTCATTATTTTGCAGCAATACATAATATTTTTATGAGGTTTTTTGAGGATCCATATTTGAGGGTTTTAAGGAGGCAAAATGAGAAACCATAGAGGAATTTTTTGGATTTTGGGATTTTTTTAGGATTTTTTGGGGAAGGGTTCAGAGGAGGCATTGGGATTCGATATTTGTAAGCAGTTCAAAGTTGTTGCTAGTAACAAGAGTTTTTCTAGATTGTGTCTGTGGGAGTGGAGGCTTGGTTTCATGACTGTAATTAATCAATCTAGAGAAGTCATCCTGATATGTAGCTTGGCCTTGATCTGGAGTGGTCTCAAGAAGCATCATGGGGAAATTTATGTAGAGATGTCTATATTCATGACATCTACAACAACATAATGGAATGTGTTTGTAATAGCCCTGGTGAAAATTTCATCTAATAAAGTTAATAAAGGCAAAATAAAAGCACGGGTAAGGGACACATATTCCAAGCTAAATGTTGAGCAAAGATATCCTAGTGGGCATCACTGGATTTGTGTTTTGGTTAAGGAAAATTAGCAAAGGCTAATGTAAAGGCATTAAAAGGGAAAAAGGCATTTTGGCACATTTATTTATGAAAATAAAAGAAATTAAGAGAAAAGTAAAGTGAAAGGTCAGATGTTGCATGTGATGAGGAAAATGAAGAAAAATAATGGAAAATGAAGAAATTAGAAGCCTCATTCATAAAAATGCTTCTAGGATCAATTGGAAAGATTTTTTCAGTGAAATATTTTGCTAACATTTTGTCAGTTCAAGTTTGGAGCTCTCTCATTATTCTTTCTCTCTCTCACTCTTAGTCACTTAGAGTTTCTTGGAGCACTCTAGATTTGGATCAAGGAAGGAAAAACAAGAAAAGGAAAGGAAGGAAAGTGTGGATCAAGGAAATGAAAGCAGGATTCAAGCAGCTTCAACAAAAATATTTGCAGGTAACCTTTTTCTTTTGTGATTTCCCAGCTAGTTTGAACATGCATGACTTTGCACGTTGGTGTATGGTTCTCTTGTTGTCGGTGGCATAGTTTTGCTGGGTTATGACACTAGTTTTTTAGCCTGGCCTTGCCTTTTTCCAGATGCCATGGTATGTTGGGATGTTTATTTCGGTTTTTGAGCTTTGGTTTGCCAAATGGATTTTGGAATCTAGGGTGGAGGTGGTCTCACGTTACATTGCAAAAGGCATAGGAATCCCTTGACCAATTTTGGTGGGATACACAGTAAATCCTGAGGGAGAAGTCTTAGGTTAGGGCCTAGTGATCCAGTTTGGATTGCGGTAAATCTTGAGAAACAAGGAGACGAAAAATTCCTCAAGGATAGCAATGGATTCTGGATGGCATTCCAAGTTTGGTTCAGTTGTGATTGGAGCACCGGTTGTGGTGTGATCCCGATTTAATGAGGGTGGAGGTGGTTTAACCTCTAGATTCCCTTGGTTGTTCTTGGATTGGATTGGTTGTTTTATGAGATCCCACATTCATGTTTGCAATATGGCACGAGGGTGACTGGCTGAAAGAGAGATTTGGTTCATCCATGTCTATGGTCGGGTGGTATGTGGAAGTACTGAACCTGGTCGTATTTTCCTATGAATAATAAAAGCTAGGTTCTCTTACTTTTGCACTTATTTATATGTGGATTTAATGGTTGTCATATATTTGATATTTACATGGTTTTATGCTGGTTACAAGCATGGTAATATGATTGGTTTATGTCATGTGTTTACTTGTAATTGCTAAATGGATGGATGCAAGACCTAATGGAGGATATAGCAGTTCAAGGGAGAAGGCAGTGATCCTTCTAGTTTTGTTTCATAATTTCTTTTAGTCATTTATGCTTTGTCTTATATCTTAGACCTGTAGGTTGTATTGATGCCAAGTGTTTGACAGAATGTCAGTCCCGGATGGGGATGCTCAAGCTTAGTCCTGAGGTTGATTCTTGGTTTGTTTATCTTGTCATCATGTCTTGGATTGATTTTGGAGGTTGTAACAAGTTCTGGGCAAAGGTTGAGATTCTCGAGTAGAAAAGTGGCTCAAATCTCAGGGTCGATGGCATAGGTCTGCTGAGAAAAATCCAGTCACTCACAGATAGGCCTATGAGAGTGACTTTGGGTTGTTGGTATTTTTCTTTCCTATAGCATGAGAGTGACTTTGAGTTAAAAGGCTTAAAACACCAGTGGGGCCCAGGGAAAGTGTTGGCTTGATGGGTCCTGACCCAAGTTCAACGTTAATTAGCCAAGAAAATCCCTACACTATTGGCCCTTTCGACATCAATCCATGGAGCATGAGCTGAAGTCTCACTCGAAGCAGTATGGGGGGATGCAGGAACCAAGTTTCTACACCCAGAGATGGTAGTGATGTCGTTTTATACCTTAAACCTTCCTTTGCGTAGATTGATAAGCCTTTTAGGGCTTATCGATATACTTCTATTATTCAACCCCTAGATCTCCACGAAGGTATACGATCGTCCTTTGCACACCCTAAATATGTGATTCAGACACTTACGTGCCTCTGTAATTACTCTTACTTATGTATTTACCCAGATTAGCTTAAGTATCTGATAACTTCAATTAATATGATTTGCGCATAAACATATATTCTTACTTGCGTTACTATAACAAAGTAAAACATATAGATTCGCGCATAAATACATCATCAAAACATAAACCCAGTATTCATCATAACATAATCGCATGCATTTATAACAGAAGTAAAATAGATCATACATAGATAGTTCCAAAATAATTCTCTTTATTGATGCTTCAGATCTTCTTTACAGACTCTAACTACCCTGCGCACACAACTGCAAGGGTCTGCGCACTCAGTTGCAGACTTCTACCCTAGGCCTCTAAACACATAGCTGCAGGGCCTCTTCCTACGCTAAGACTCTTCGCTCTTATCTCTCACAGACCCATTACATCCATCTATGACTCAAAACACACTTCGAATTGAACTGCCTTAGACTCTTTTAAGACTCTCTTTTTTATACAATCCCATGGTCCGCGGACCATGGGTAGATCTCCTAAAGCTGACACAAGTTACATAAAATAAGGGTGGAAACCCTTTTTGACAGTTTACATCTTCGTGCTCCGAAGCCACAAAATGCAGAGACTTTACACTTCTTATACAAAAACCTGGGCTTTTTGCCCCAAAACTTGGGCTTTTAACCCAAAGATTGATTTCAGGGGACCCGTTCTCAACAGACCCCCAACAAAAATATGGTGACTCGCCCCCGAGTCACCCTGCTGGCGAGGAGATCTTGTCGCAAAGACCTCCCAGCTCTGATCGCACCACTACAACTTCGGTGGTAGACTACATCGCCGCCTGCTTAACCTGCTCTACCAGTTGCTCTGTTGCTAGTCTTGTGTTATCTACCTTGATTTTCTGTTGTGTTTTCTGCAGGTTTTCCAGCTTTCCTTCAATAATGGCAGTGAGCACATATGCTTCATCTAGCCAAGGCCCCAATCTGGCCTTCAGTGCTACCTCCCTACGATGTGTTGCGTCCACCTATTCCTTCAATGATTTTACTTCTTGCAGCTTGGCCAATTTTTGTGTGATAGTGACGGTGCGCGACATCGCTCTGACCTCGTCATATCACTGTTGCAATTTCTTTGCCTTGGTTTCTAACCTCTGGAGGTTGGGATCTTCCTACAGACTGGTAAGCACCACCAGTGACATCTTGAAGAGCACAGTGCAATTCGTCATCACGTTATCCATTGCAGCAACTACATCCTTAACAGCTGCCTCACGTTGTTCTTTGACCTCTAGTGGAGTCAAAGGCTGGGCCTTCAACTCGAGCTCTATAATTTTAAGGTTCATCTCAAACTGAGCCTTTGCTAGCTCAGTCTTGGCATCGCGGACAACTATAGCCAATTTCTGAATTTTGGCCTCCACTAGTGCTTCTTCGAGGATATGCAGCTCCGAAACGGTTCTGCATGCTTCAACAACTACTACCGTGGTGTGCTCATTTTTCTGTTGCACCTTCTTCCATGTCTCAATTGTTGAAGTCTTTTCGATGAACATATGCACATTGTTTACCTTTTTTCATTGATTACACTCAGCACACGCTATTCTCGAGCCTAAAGTTATGCAATCACACCTGCTTGCAAGGTGTGAAGGGCTTCACTTGGAAGCGCGACCAAGTTCAACCCATTCTTCTTGAGGGTGCTGACAGTAGCCCTATCAGCTTTTGCTTCGAAAGTGAAAGCTCCATCCGATGGCATGACAGCCCGAGGATCTAAGAAGCGAGTCATCTCTGCTGCTGTAGAGGTTCCTCATGCCAAACTAGTCGACGTTGTGTTGTCTCGCCCTACACCGGCCTGCAATTGAGTAGTCTGGATCTGCAGCTCACGCAGACCCATATGAATGGTAGCCAAGGCTTGTTTCTGTTGTTGCTCAAACTATTGTAGTAGTTCTGAGGTCGCATCCCGTACTGTGTCCCTGATGTCATTCAAATCACCTTTTGTCAAGGTGATTGGGTTGAGCAATGATTTACTATCCTTGGAATTCTTCCGCGGGCTTCTTTTTCCTACTCCCTAGTGCGTGTCACCTGGAATGAAGTACTCTCCTGGTCTCCACCACCTTGTTCCGATTGATGCCCTTCTCCTCTGTTTGCGGCAAAGGAGACCTCTGACTTCTATTAGAGTTAAGCTCTTCCTCCCCTTCCTTCTCTTCTGCCTGCTCCTTATTAGCGTGCTCTGCTCTGGATTTTTCCTCAACCTCCTTTTTCCTCCGTTTAGCCAACTATTGCATCTTCAATAGGACCTCTTCCTTCTTTTGCTTTACTACAGACTTATTGGACCCAGCTGACAAATTTGAGGTCGTGCGCCACTTTTCTAGCCAACGCTCAAGGACCGCTGCGATTGCATAATCTATCACAAGGTATGGGAGATCATACCACTTCTGCTCAGGGTCTGTTCATGCTCGGATGGAGACATAGTGGAAGTCCACTTTGAACTCCACATGTCCTAATAATTGCTCACAGACAGTTGGTGAGAGCCTCGACTTGCGATTTATTGTGGCGCGGATGCTTTCCTCCATCAGCACCCAAAAGACCTTATTGTCCTTGACGCTCTTGGCGTCCTTTGTGGCCCAGAGCAAAGCGACCTTCGCTGCTTCTGGAAGATCTGATGCAATTGGAGCAAACTGGCTATCCTCTGGTAATTCCCATGCGACTGGGATAATTGATAGCATAAGCCATGCGTAATGGAAAGTCTTAATTTGGTCTTGTGCTTCTCTACAGTTCGTGAGGAACTCACTGTAGAGGTAGCATGCCCAATTGAATTGTACGTCCTCCGCGCACTGGGCCGCTAATGACGCAACTGGTGCCGACACTTCATCTATGCGACACTTCCTCATTATTTTCCTAGCCAAGATCTGGGTGGATACTTTAACCGCAGGGTCGGTTATGATGTAAATTGAGTAGCCATGCGGTATTTTGACAAGCTTAAACTTGTCCTTCATCCTCTCGGTGAGGTCGCGTTTTCCCACCTTTTCGCCAAATGCCTTGGCAGGATTTAACCCTGGGTGCGGTAGTAATGTGATACTATGGATCATCATATCCGTGATTGGTATCGGTTCTCCCAACCACAGGCATCTGTTGTGCACCAAGCATAATAATTGTTTGATCACCATCAAATTTATGGGCGTGCAGTTGTAATGCGGCACGCATAGTAGGTTCAACAGTCCTGCCTTGTCCACCCCTCTAATCCACTTCCTCAGCTCTAGCCCATTGACACCAGAATGTTTATAGAAGACGCGGGTCATAAATGTATCAGTCGCCAAGTGGGGGAACCACTCAATATCCACTAAGTCCCAATCCTCTAAATTCATATGGGGGATGCGCGCCAAGTGCGAACCTTCGAATGTGATCTGGTTTGGAAGCAACGGTGTGTTAAGTAAAACTTTTCCCTCATATGGCCCCTTTGGGACCTTTACCCTTCCTTGGTGTGGGGGGATGTATTCTAGTAACTTAGAAATGGGGTCTGCCCCCTCAATATCAATGTCCTCTGAGCCCATCCCAGTTTCTTCTACGCCCTCATCAGATTCTAGGTTCACCACCTTTTCCTTTCTCCTACACGGTGGGCTTCTCTTTCTTCTGGTGCTTCCTTGGCGACTTGCACACAAGCTATGACGCTTTCGGCTTATACTTGTTTGTCTTTGGACCCTCTCTAGTCGGCATAGGCCTCGGTCTAGGTGACCTCAACAATTTTGGCACTTCTGCGGGCACCTCTACACTTACGACCTTAGGGGTAGCTCCCTTAGAAGCCATTGATCCTTCAGCACTTGCGGTTTCCATGGGTGCTGCCATGAGGCTAGTGTTGGCATTATGGCCAAAGTGTTGTCCTTGATGGCAACCTATTCAGGTGATGGATCCTATACAGGACAGTAGCAGAGATTGATGATCAGCTATCAAATATTGGAGAAAATAAGACGTACGCAGGTACACCTTACATAAGGTGCGTACACGCAGGCCAGTGTTACATAAAGTGCGTACATACCCGCAGTTATCCAGTTCATGGGGTGCGTACCCCTAGTGCACACACTTCAAGATAGTTAAGCGCCCACACATGGGGTTCTCTCATGGTATTTAGCCGTCGGTATTGAGTTATCATGGTTTTGGTTCGTGGTATTGATTATTTTATTATTATTATTGAGCCCCATGATCCTTGATTTAAGGAAGAGATTACCTATATAAAGAAGAGGAGATCATTTGGCTTAGATATGTGTTTTGGGTTGAATATCTTAAAGAGCTAGATCTGAAGTTCTAGTGATGGGTTATGAGAGGTGCCTAGATCTAAATAAGGCGAATCTACTGATGGATTGAGATCTCTTCGTCGCATGTTCAGATCTGGAGATCTGACTGTCTGGGTTGTTCTTGAAGTCTCGAAATTATCTATGTCCGAAGGTACGCAGGTCCAGTAAAAGAGAAGTGCGGTGATACGCAGGCGCAGAAGAATTGCAGGTGTGCAGATACGCAGGAACAGAAGCACTGAAGTTGCGGAGGGGCGCAGGCAGCTCATTGAACGCAGAGCGCACATACGCAGGAAGACTGTGAGACACAGTGCGCACATACGCAGGGGTGAAGTTCGATACAGTGCGTACTTATACGCAGCTGTTATATGGGTGAAGCTGCGTACTTCTCTTGAGATCTATTTTGCTGTACATGTCTATTATTATTGAGATCTGGGTTTTGATGTAATGTCTGATGTCTGATATCATGTTCTGGTAACAGCAGTCTGAAAAGTGATTGAATATATCTTTATGTGATATGATGAACTAGATCTGATTGTAGGGTCAGCACCTACGTACTAGTAAATGGATCAGCTAGTACAAGAGCTGAGGGGGTTGTAGCTCCCTTCCAGAAGTAGTTGGAAAACGAGAGAGGGTTGTAGCCCTCTGCAGGTTGTAGCCTGCATACTGGTAAAGGACTGCACCAGTATATTGTAAAAGAAGTTTCTCATTAAAGAAGAAAGAAACAAGTTGCAGCAGGTGGTTTTCACCCACATTGGGTTTCCACCTTATATCTGGTGTTTTTGATGTGACTGTCTGATTTTCTTGTTCATGCTCATTATTTATTGTATTGGTATGCAAAAATAATTCAAAGTATAAATAAGAAAGATTTGGTAAAAGAATTAGATAATACTGATTCACCCCCCCCTCTCAGTATTATTGTCAACAATTGGTATCAGAGCAGGTCCTTCTAAGGAAGCTTGATCGCTTGAAGGAAAAGATCCATCAAAATGGCTAATCCAGAAAGAGAGGCACACATCAGGCCACCAGTTTTTGACGGGAACAATTTTACTCACTGGAAGATAAGAACCACTGCATATTTACAATCACTTGGAGCAGAAGTTTGGGGAATCGTAGAAGGAGGATACAAATTCCCATTAGCAACCCCTACAGATCCAGCAGAGAAAAAGCAATATGAGCTCAATGCCAAAGTTGTTACTGTCCTATTGAGCAGTTTAACACAATCAGAATTTATGAAGATCATGCATTTCAAATCAGCTAAAGAAATATGGGACAAAATTGTCACAAGCTACGAAGGAGATGATCAGGTAAAAAGAGCAAAGCTTCAAACTCTACGAATCCGGTATGAAACTCTTAAGATGCATAATAATGAAAGTGTAGCTAATTATTTCCTGCGTATGGATGAGATTGTGAATTGCATGAGGGATCTGGGTGAAGAATTTGAGGAAATTGTTTTAGTTGAAAAGGTTTTGAGATCTCTATCTGCTAAATTTGATTCTAAAGTATCTGCCATAGAAGAAAAGGAGAATGTGCAGAAAATCACCATGTCACAGCTTCACGGGATCTTAACTGCTTTTGAAATGCGACAAGAGGTACCACCAGAAGCCGCATTCGAAGTATCAGAGGAGGAAAATTTTGTCAAGAATCTTGAACGAGGAACTGGATGGTTCAAAGGTAAGCTACCTTTCAAGTGTTTTCTATGTGGTAGAGTTGGTCATTATGCTACTAGATGCCCTCACAACAAAGGAAAGAAATTTGAAGAAGATGGTAGAAGCTATTATACCCATATTACAAGTTCATTCAATGATAGTGAAGATATTAGAAGTCTCATGGCACGTAAAAACAAGAATGCTTCATCCAATAATAGCGAAGATATTAAAAATCTCATGGCACATGAAAAGAAGAATGCAGAAACTGAAGAAGTTGCCAAATTAAAAGAACAATTGGAGACAGAAACCAGGGTAAGGGAGCAATTGCAGGATATAGCAAAGGATCAGAGCACAACTATTCAAAGACTTGAATCAAAGATCCTCTCTCTAAAAGAAGATCTTGAAAATCAAGAACATGAAGTAATCAAACTAAAGCGACAAGTGGAAAAAGGGAGAAAAGCTGAAGAAGACCTAAGGAATCAGTATCTGATCGAGAAAGAACAACATCAAGTTGAGGTAAATATATTGAATGGTAAAATAGAAGAAAAGGATAAGCTTTTACGATTTCAAGATAGTACTAAAATCTTGGATGATATTCTTAATAGTCAAAGGTCTCCTGCTATCAAGACTGGTCTTGGTTTTCATGAATATGTTGAAGGTGAATCTAGTTCACAAGGTGAGGCAAGAAATTCTAATGAGAAATCTGAAATGCTCAACAAGGAACAACCAAGGAAAGAAATTCCTCAAAGAAAATCCTTTACCCCTAACTATGGACGTGATAGACAATTATTTCCTCCACTGAATAACGTTGAATGCTATGTATGTCATAATCTTGGACATGTTGCAGCCAGATGTAGAAGTAGAATGGTTCGAGAAAGATCATCGCATCCCAGGTACTTCAGAGGATATTGCTTTGCCTGCAATGCATATGGACACAAAGCAATTGATTGTGATAGAAGGAACATGAGAAATGTAAGGTGTTATACATGCAACAACTATGGGCATAAAGCAAGGGAGTGCAGGAGCAGATTTCAAAATTCAAAACAAGAGGACCATACATCATCACAGTTCCAGAAATTGAAGAAGACAGAAATAGAAAAGTATGGCATAACTCAGTCAGCTGACATAACAGACACAGGGGAATCTGAAAGTGATGAATTTCAGTATTCCTTGCATACACTGATATAATGAAGACAAGTAGCGTATATACGCGAGTTACAGGCTGCAAAATCGAGTATATGAAGAAAGGGCAGCAGAACAGACTCAGGAAATGGTTCGGTCATGATTGGCTCAGGCTCAGGGGGAGCATATACTTCAAATAATCCATTGTTGGCATTATGGTTAAATGATACATCAAAGGAATAATATGGCAGGCCGATGCTTATGGTACAGATCTGAATGGTTGGTCTTAGAACCAACATGTACTCAGGGGGAGTATGGACAGCAGTATGGACAGTATTATCTTGGTACGCCCTTTGCCCTTGATGTCAAAGGGGGGGAGTGACTTGGTGTGGTGGTTGCCATCAAGTCCAAAGGGGGAGATTGTTGGCATTATGTTTCAAGTGTTGTCCTTGATGGCAACTCACTCAGGTGATGGACCCTATACAGGACAGTAGCAGAGCTTGTGTACATCAGGACAGTAGCAGAGATTGATGATCAGCTATCAAATATTGGAGAAAATAAGAGGTACGCAGGTACACCTTACATAAGGTGCGTACACGCAGGCCAGTGTTACATAAAGTGCGTACATACCCGCAGTTATCCAGTTCATGGGGTGCGTACCCCTAGTGCACACACTTCAAGATAGTTAAGCGCCCACACATGGGGTTCTCTCATGGTATTTAGCCGTCGGTATTGAGTTATCATGGTTTTGGTTCGTGGTATTGATTATTTTATTATTATTATTGAGCCCCATGATCCTTGATTTAAGGAAGAGCTTACCTATATAAAGAAGAGGAGATCATTTGGCTTAGATGTGTGTTTTGGGTTGAATATCTTAAAGAGCTAGATCTGAAGTTCTAGTGATGGGTTATGAGAGGTGCCTAGATCTAAATAAGGCGAATCTACTGATGGATTGAGATCTCTTCGTCGCATGTTCAGATCTGGAGATCTGACTGTCTGGGTTGTTCTTGAAGTCTCAAAATTATCTATGTCCGAAGGTACGCAGGTCCAGTAAAAGAGAAGTGCGGAGATACGCAGGCGCAGAAGCATTGCAGGTGCGCAGGTACGCAGGAACAGAAGCACTGAAGTTGCGGAGGGGCGCAGGCAGATTATTGAACGCAGAGCGCACATACGCAGGAAGACTGTGAGACACAGTGCGCACATACGCAGGGGTGAAGTTCGATACAGTGCGTACTTATACGCAGCTGTTATATGGGTGAAGCTGCGTACTTCTCTTGAGATCTCTTTTGCTGTACATGTCTATTATTATTGAGATCTGGGTTTTGATGTAATGTCTGATGTCTGATATCATGTTCTGGTAACAGCAGTCTGAAAAGTGATTGAATATATCTTTATGTGATATGATGAACTAGATCTGATTGTAGGGTCAGCACCTACGTACTAGTAAATGGATCAGCTAGTACAAGAGCTGAGGGGGTTGTAGCTCCCTTCCAGAAGTAGTTGGAAAACGAGAGAGGGTTGTAGCCCTCTGCAGGTTGTAGCCTGCATACTGGTAAAGGACTGCACCAGTATATTGTAAAAGAAGTTTCTCATTAAAGAAGAAAGAAACAAGTTGCAGCAGGTGGTTTTCACCCACATTGGGTTTCCACCTTATATCTGGTGTTTTTGATGTGACTGTCTGATTTTCTTGTTCATGCTCATTATTTATTGTATTGGTATGCAAAAATAATTCAAAGTATAAATAAGAAAGATTTGGTAAAAGAATTAGATAATACTGATTCACCCCCCCCTCTCAGTATTATTGTCAACAATTGGTATCAGAGCAGGTCCTTCTAAGGAAGCTTGATCGCTTGAAGGAAAAGATCCATCAAAATGGCTAATCCAGAAAGAGAGGCACACATCAGGCCACCAGTTTTTGACGGGAACAATTTTACTCACTGGAAGATAAGAACCACTGCATATTTACAATCACTTGGAGCAGAAGTTTGGGGAATCGTAGAAGGAGGATACAAATTCCCATTAGCAACCCCTACAGATCCAGCAGAGAAAAAGCAATATGAGCTCAATGCCAAAGTTGTTACTGTCCTATTGAGCAGTTTAACACAATCAGAATTTATGAAGATCATGCATTTCAAATCAGCTAAAGAAATATGGGACAAAATTGTCACAAGCTACGAAGGAGATGATCAGGTAAAAAGAGCAAAGCTTCAAACTCTACGAATCCGGTATGAAACTCTTAAGATGCATAATAATGAAAGTGTAGCTAATTATTTCCTGCGTATGGATGAGATTGTGAATTGCATGAGGGATCTGGGTGAAGAATTTGAGGAAATTGTTTTAGTTGAAAAGGTTTTGAGATCTCTATCTGCTAAATTTGATTCTAAAGTATCTGCCATAGAAGAAAAGGAGAATGTGCAGAAAATCACCATGTCACAGCTTCACGGGATCTTAACTGCTTTTGAAATGCGACAAGAGGTACCACCAGAAGCCGCATTCGAAGTATCAGAGGAGGAAAATTTTGTCAAGAATCTTGAACGAGGAACTGGATGGTTCAAAGGTAAGCTACCTTTCAAGTGTTTTCTATGTGGTAGAGTTGGTCATTATGCTACTAGATGCCCTCACAACAAAGGAAAGAAATTTGAAGAAGATGGTAGAAGCTATTATACCCATATTACAAGTTCATTCAATGATAGTGAAGATATTAAAAGTCTCATGGCACGTAAAAACAAGAATGCTTCATCCAATAATAGCGAAGATATTAAAAATATCATGGCACATGAAAAGAAGAATGCAGAAACTGAAGAAGTTGCCAAATTAAAAGAACAATTGGAGACAGAAACCAGGGTAAGGGGGCAATTGCAGGATATAGCAAAGGATCAGAGCACAACTATTCAGAAACTTGAATCAAAGATCCTCTCTCTAAAAGAAGATCTTGAAAATCAAGAACATGAAGTAATCAAACTAAAGCGACAAGTGGAAAAAGGGAGAAAAGCTGAAGAAAACCTAAGGAATCAGTATCTGATCGAGAAAGAACAACGTCAAGTTGAGGTAAACATATTGAATGGTAAAATAGAAGAAAAGGATAAGCTTTTACGATTTCAAGATAGTACTAAAATCTTGGATGATATTCTCAATAGTCAAAGGTCTCCTGCTATCAAGACTGGTCTTGGTTTTCATGAATATGTTGAAGGTGAATCTAGTTCACAAGGTGAGGCAAGAAATTCTAATGAGAAATCTGAAATGCTCAACAAGGAACAACCAAGGAAAGAAATTCCTCAAAGAAAATCCTTTACCCCTAACTATGGACGTGATAGACAATTATTTCCTCCACTGAATAACGTTGAATGCTATGTATGTCATAATCTTGGACATGTTGCAGCCAGATGTAGAAGTAGAATGGTTCGAGAAAGATCATCGCATCCCAGGTACTTCAGAGGATATTGCTTTGCCTGCAATGCATATGGACACAAAGCAATTGATTGTGATAGAAGGAACATGAGAAATGTAAGGTGTTATACATGCAACAACTATGGGCATAAAGCAAGGGAGTGCAGGAGCAGATTTCAAAATTCAAAACAAGAGGACCATACATCATCACAGTTCCAGAAATTGAAGAAGACAGAAATAGAAAAGTATGGCATAACTCAGTCAGCTGACATAACAGACACAGGGGAATCTGAAAGTGATGAATTTCAGTATTCCTTGCATACACTGATATAATGAAGACAAGTAGCGTATATACGCGAGTTACAGGCTGCAAAATCGAGTATATGAAGAAAGGGCAGCAGAACAGACTCAGGAAATGGTTCGGTCATGATTGGCTCAGGCTCAGGGGGAGCATATACTTCAAATAATCCATTGTTGGCATTATGGTTAAATGATACATCAAAGGAATAATATGGCAGGCCGATGCTTATGGTACAGATCTGAATGGTTGGTCTTAGAACCAACATGTACTCAGGGGGAGTATGGACAGCAGTATGGACAGTATTATCTTGGTACGCCCTTTGCCCTTGATGTCAAAGGGGGGGAG
>APFE031094875.1:0-31756 GCA_000404065.3 Pinus taeda | reverse complement strand
CATGTCCTTTCACAGCAAATCCTTCAGGCTGGGACATAAAAACATTTTCTTTTAGATCTCCATTCAAGAAGGCGGTTTTTACATCCATTTGATGGACTTTCCAACCGTTCTGAGCTGCCAGTGCAAAGAGTGTCCGGATGGTGGCCCATTTTGCTGTGGGAGCAAAAGTTTCCTCATAATCGACCCCTTCCTTCTGTGCAAAACCTTTTGCCACAAGCCTAGCTTTGTGCTTGTCAAGTGAGCCATCAGCTTTGTAATTGTTTTTGTAGACCCACTTGCTCAGCCAATTGGTTTGGTTCCAAATGGAGGATCAACCAGCTTCCAAGTGCCGTTCTTATGAGGGCATCATACTCCTTTTGCATTGCTTCTTTCCATGCATCATGAGAAGCAGCTTCTTTAAAGGAAGTTGGTTCAAAATCTGTAGACAAGTTGAATTCACAATCATAAGAAACATCCATATCAATAGGTGAATTAGAGTTATCTACATCACCTCCATTTTGTCGATTTGCATTTCTGGTTCCTGTTTTTCCAATTTCATCAGGATGAACACTTTCAAGTGTCTTTGTCAGCCACTTTGGGGGACCCTTCTGAGATGGTCCAGGCTGCTCTGTTGATTGAGTTGGGAGTGAATCAATGAGTCTCCCAATTCTATCAATTACATCACTTAAAGCATCATCCGTTGTTGGAGTTTCAGACGGGGGAGAATCTTCTTCAGAAGAAGATTCCACATGTTGATCTAGTATAGGAATCCCCCCTTCAAGATGTGGAATCTGATTTTCAAATTCTTGAAATGATTTCATTTTTGCGAATCTATCCAGGCGATCAAGTTGCCGCTCAACAACATTGTCAGATTTGGATGATTCAAGAAAAATTACATCTCTAGATATAACAAACTTTTTATTTTCTTCATCATAGAGGCGGTATGCTTTGGAGGTATTTGAATACCCCAAGAAAATACACTTACGACTTCTCGCACCAAGTTTGTTTCTATGTACCTTTGTTATCAAAGCATAACAGGTGGAACCAAAAATCCTGAGATGTTTGACCGAAGGAACATGTCCATACCACAATTCATAAGGAGTCTTGTTTCTTATAGCACTAGATGGACATCTATTCTTTATATATGCAGCACATAGAACAGCATCAGCCCAAAACATTATCTTTACATTTTTGAAAAAAGGCATGGATCGTACCATATTCAAAATTGTTCTGTTCATTCTTTCAGCTACACCATTCTGTTGGGGATTATAAGGTACAGTTTTTTGATGTTTAATCCCATGTTGGCGAAGATATTTTTCAAATTCATTTGATGTATATTCTTTTCCATTTTCAGTGCGAATAGACCCAATATGAGATTGTGCATCATTTTCAATCCATTTATGAAAATTCTTGAATGTTAGGAAAGCATCAGATTTGTTCTTCAATAAATAAACCCAACACATTCTGGTGTAGTCATCAATAAATGTCATGATATATTTATTTCCATTTGCAGAAGGAACCAGCATTGGACCACATAAATCTGAATGAATAAGTTCAAGCTTCCTATGTGCTCTTGAATGTGAGTCATGAAATGACTGTTTGCTATGCTTTCCTAGAATGCAAGCATCACATTGCTTAAGTTTTCTAGGAATTGTAGGCAAACCAACCACACCATTTTTCTTCAATAAACGGAGACTGTCATAGTTTAAATGTCCAAATCTAGCATGCCATAATAAACTTGATGGAAGTGTACCTTCTTCATGATGAGTAATATATGAGAAATGTTGTTTATGAGCAGATGTTCCTTGCAGTTTGAGAAGTCTTTCTTCTTCTATTCCCCTCATGACAAGTGAGTGATCAGATGATTTTCTCACCTCAAGCTTGCCATCAAACATATGAATGGAGTGACTTTGCTGGCGGATGTGGACCAAGGACAGCAAGTTTCTCTTTAGCTGTGGGAGATATAAAACATGATCAAGAAGAAAGTCTGGGAGACCAGGCAGTTTAAGCCTGATGGCTTGATTTTTGACTGATCTGCAAAGTAAACTACTCCATCAACATTGTCAGTGAAATCTTCAAAAAAGTCTTTTCTATGAGTCATGTGACAGGTTGCTCCTGAATCAAGCAGCCAATCATTTTTTCAGGAAGCAAGTGAAGTGTTAAACAAATCTTTATTTACTCCAATGTTACATTGTGCCTCAATATAGTGAGTGGATTCAGGTGCTTTACCTCTGTCTGTATCATCAGTTTTACCTTTCTGTTGGTTTCTTCTCTGCTCAATTTTGTCCCATGGTAGCTTGCATGTAGAGGCATCATGTGATCCATTTCTTTTGCAGCGAATACAGTGTAAATCTGCCTTTTCTCCTTGAGAATGTCTGACCCCCCTGCCTCTGAAATATCTTCCTCTTCCTCTTCGTCCACCTCTTCCTCTTGTAGAATCTTGAGCAGGATGCTTTTCTTTATGCCAGGCATACAGTCTCTTCTGAAGATTCATGGACTGTCTTCTTTCCAAAGGCTTTTTCTCTTTCATCAAACTTTTTCACAAGAGAGTCAAAGGTTATATCCTTGAGATTTCCATTTGCTTGCAAAGACTCAAGATAATTGGAGAATGTAGGATACAGTGCCTTGAGAAAAGCAATAAGAGATATATCTAGCTCAACTTTAGTGGATTTGATATCATCACTATAGATTTTATTTCAGATGCAAGAGCAAGAGGGTCATTATTTTGCAGTTCAAGAGTGAAGAGTTTGATCATAAGTTGCACGACTTCAAGTGCAGAATGTGAGTCATAGAGCTCTTTTAGTTTTTGTAAAGCTTCAAAGGCAGTTGAACATGTTGTAAGGTGACGACTCACCTCCTTATTTACAGACGCTGCTATTAATGCATACGCTTTGCTGTTCTTGTTTTCCCAGATGGCAAGCTCTTTTTCTGATGTAGGCTTTTCTGGGTCACTGTCTCCTTCTCCGACACACACTCCTTTCCACAGCTCATTGAAAATGAGGGTGTGTTGTACCATCCGGGACCAGTCAGGATAGTTCTCCTTTCCAGTGAGAACTATTCCTATCATAGAGATGACTGAATGCATTCTGTAAAAAATTACTTCTGCTGATATAAAAAACTTTTGCTGATATATTAATACTTCTGATGGCAAGAAAAAAAAATTGCTCTTAAAAAAATTCCGCTGCTAAAAAAAATGATTTTGATATGGAAATATATTCAAAATCATTCAAAATTCTGCTACGCCATTATTGATCATTGAAATGAATACATATATAACTATATATTATTAATATATATATATATATATATTATATATTATATATATTATATATTTATATATATATATTATATATCACCGCAAAAAAGTGTTTGAACGCTTGTGTTAAAAGCAAAGCAATTGCTCTTCCTTTCTTCGTTAATATAATCACTGTCTTAGATCTCCATTTCGAGTTTATTTTAAAACACAAACATTTGGATTATTCAATCCACTACATAATTCGTCCCCAAACTCAGAAATGACAAACACTTTCCTCCCAATGGTCATACCAAACAACGAATCAAACCAGTAGCGCGACAGTCTCCGTGCAAATTTACATATCTAGTCACTTACAAAAAGAGCTGAAAGGATCTCACCAAGCCAAACTAAATGATCGTACAACGCTTCCGCAAATCTCTTTTGGCAGTCATGACTGTTCCCTCACGTCTCACAACACAGTCTTACTACAAGACTCACAAATAATTCTTCGCCGTCATGTGAACAGTTATGGATGGGGTGGTGACAGTATAATGACAGAATATAAAAAGGATTCGAACTGCTATATTGATGAAAACAAAGGACCCTTTGAAAATTGAAAACCATGGCTTCAATCTACTATCATATGATAGTAATTGACCCTATGCTATATCAGATAAAGAGTTGTCTGTTATTCGAATTGAAATTGCCCAGTGCACATCACGCTCACACTCGCACAACGAAGTGGAGGGAGGTCAGAGCAGTTTGAAGGGGAGGATAGGTCGGAGCCGTTTCAAGGGGAGCAGAGGTGGGAGCCATTTGATGGGGTGGTGATTTACGGTAGCCTCTCGGCATTACACCTTCAGCATGACTCGCAGACCAAATGAGACAGAAAGGAGAGCCAAACGAAGTGTTAGCGTTCAAAACGAAGAGTTTCGTTGTGTAACGTGCAAGCGGAAAGGGAGACTGACAATGGCTCTGAATAACGCAGCAATGCACAGGAACGGGCAGGCGTTTCAATTCAGATGTTTGGTATGCAGCTTTCAGGCAGGCAGGCGTTTCAATCAGGTGTGGGACAGAGGAGCAGAAGGCAGGCAGTGGACAGGAGTTACAAAGCAAGGTTAAAAAAAGAACCTGGGACCTGTGCTCTGATACCATGTCAGGCCAGGAGTAACTCCAGAAATCTAATACATTTATTCATTTAGCCAGCTATCTATTATATACATGAATGTGATTGTTCAGTTCATCTTCTCGATGACTGTTCACATTCAGTTCCCCAATCACTGAGGATTAGGTGTCAACAATTCAGAAATCAAAATGTGGTTTGCACAAAAATGTTACAAGACTTTTACTTTAGTCAAATATTTAAGTGATGCACAAAAACAATCGTTAGAAAGAGATATAGAACAATTAATGGAAATATTTGAATGACGACATGTTTATCTTCATAAGGAAATGAAGAAAGTGGAATCCAAACTGAAAATTAAAAGCTCATCATCACCCCTACAAAAAGATGTAATCCAGTATACCGAGAAATTGCAGCAAGAAGATCAAGAGAAAGACAAAATAGCCAAACTTCAACAAAACAAGAAACATTACAACAAGAATATAAAGATCTTGTTGATATGCATTACAATGAAGTAATGGAAAAAGACGAAGAAATTTCTCGCCTTGAGGACCACGTTGAAAAATTACTTGCACAAGTCAAGAAGATTAAGTTCACAAAGAAGGAACTCAAGAAGCACTTATCAAAACAAGAAGAGGAAAATTTACATTTAAAGAACATTAATAAAAAATTAATAGACAAAACAAAAGTTTAAAAGATGAGGAGAAGGATACTAAGGATAAAGTCAACAATTCAGAAAACAAAGAACTTTCATGTCTAAGGAATCATAATCAAAACCTTCTTACGCAATTAAAGAAGCTTAAAAGTGACAAGAAGTCACTAAAAGACAAGTTAGAACAACTTACTCAAGAAGAAGTATTGAAGTCTCCATTCGTAACAGTCCAAGTTGAAGATAAATGAACATAAACAACATCACTTACCACTATCAATCTATGTACCAATATCACTCGGAACATAAACAAAAAATTTATATTCCAAGGAATACCGAAGTTTGTACAATCCACTCATGAAAGAATCAGATTTTTCGAATGCTATTGATTGAGGGTTTTTTTAAGGTGTCATCAAACTATTTGTTAAAGTTCAGTGTTATCAAGATAGTAAATTTTGGAGCATGCACACTAACTGTTTGTAGGAAAGTGTCAAAGGAATTTATGTGTACCCTCTAATTTTATTGCAAATTATATATCAACAGTTGAAGTAATTTCATAATGTTTGATGGGCACTACATGTGTTATTTCACATTAAATATATAAAGAAAATAACTACAACACAGTGTATACCAACTATTTGACAAAACAACACAGTGACAAAAACCAAATAAACTTATAAATTTTTGGGTTTTCACAGATATTCTGGAAAGGGAACAGAACAATGGTATTAGAGCACGATCTTGGCCAGTTGTGGGGCAGCTAACAAGATCATGGAGGTGTAGGCATTCATGCACGATGATTAGTGAAACTATGGACATTCCAATGACACGAGAAAGATGGAGTACACAGAGGACCTGGAAAGAAATCAACAGAAACAATGAGAAATTAAAATAATTATGGGCCCAATTGAGTAGCATTAAAGGGATAAACCATAACCATCTTCATTTATATGACAAATATGCTAGAGATAAGCATGTCACAGGGGTGAACCCATTCACATCATTCATGGGAGATCAACCAAACCAGGGCATACAAAAAATGATGCGAATGAAAATACAGAACCAATAGAGTCAAATCCACAATGGAGAAGGTGGTTCCTAGGTAGGAGAAGGGACCCATGCACATGATTGCACATTTCAACCAAACAACACCCATACATATGGCTAGACTAGTTGTCCTACCATGCCCCATTTTCTGTATGAACAGGGGAGGGAGAGAGAGGAAAACGTCTTTCCAGATTTAATGAGGTCTTTCACACATGGGATTGATGAGTATGAAGCATTGGACCCAAAGATCAAGAGGGTTTTATCATTTGGATATTTTTGACATCTGAAGGAGAAGCACATATCAGGATGGGGAAAATTATATGATGAGACTAGGAGGAAATTTTGTTTCGCAGGTCAGGAGTCGTGGATCTCACAACGCAGGTACACTAAGGGCAAGGCCTGCTACATGGAGGTGCTTTCTGAGAGTGAGTCTGAGGAGGAGGTTGTGCAAGAGGCAGATGGCACTGGTGGTTGTGAGGAGGACATAGATCATCCTAGTGTGACTCCAGAGTTACCATTATCGAAGAGCACATTAATGGCATGGGTTGAGACAGTGACAGAGAGAGTAGAGCACACACCCATTAGAACATCCATTGATGAGATGCTAATATTCACAGAGGCATGCTTATCCATGACAGAGCTTCCAGACGACATCCACCTACTACTGAATGGTGAGGATGTTTTGCATGATGGGTTGCCTACGGAGAAGCACTTGGAGGCTCAATTTGAGCCCTTGGTGGAGGAGCAACGAAGAGAGCACATGTTAGGATTTCAGCACAGATCGCTTAAGAGAAAAACTGACGAGGCCTACAACATTATTAGCTTACCTCTATGCATTGGACAGAATGAGGTGGAGTTATCTAAACAAACCATAGGGGATGACCAGGTTAGCCGGATTGAGCAACATGAGTTGAGTATGGCACAACATCAACATGGAGGGCTTGTTCCGTACATAGGATATTACACATTCAATCCCTCCTTTGGGATTAGATGTCAAGAGGTACTGAGTTGGTACCTGATGGAGCGGGCTAGGTGTTTGGATACATCCATGGCCATAGTTCAATAGAGGGCATGGGTTACCAGAGGGGCCAGATTATTGTTGGGATCCAGGTGGCATTCCCCATCACATCATGGACTTGGTTAGTGATGGTGTTAGAGGTATGATGGATCCGGTGATTGATCGCACATACACTTTCAATTCATCAGATGGTCAAATAGTATTGGTGACGCGTTGGATTGACAAGGGGCAAGCAGACCTCATGAGATGTCTTGGCATGTTGATTATGCGCGGGGTTGTAGGATGGTTAGCATACTTTAGCAGGAACTGTTAGGAGGAGGTGGCATTGGTCGGCCACCAAATAGGGCATTTTATGGAGACAATGCTCTATCATGGGTGTATTGGACATAAGATTTACTGAGGATCAACACAGTAGCGTTATTCCCATTCGAATGTGCAGAGTTAGGCCGCTCAGGTTAACCAAGGAAAATGAGGAGGTGTAGCTCACATTATGATGGGTACACTAGCATAGTGGTGGATGAATTTGAACATGTGGGATACTAGATGATACTCGATGGTATGGCAGTGCGTCTTGGTGTCCAACAGTGCACAAATTTGTGCCATGAAGCTCGTGTTATGCAGATGAGTACAAGGGTATGTGTTTGTGTACAACATACTATGATGATGCACAACAGGTTGTTGGATCCTTGACTCTAGAGAGATATCCTGTCAAGGAAAACTAACATTCCATTAGGTTTGGATTACCCAGGATCGACGAGGGCACTCGCGAGCATCTCTCGGCCATATTCCACGAGAATCAAATGACCATTCCTCCATCATGTCGTGCACAGTCTTCGAGGATTTGTTTTTTTTCATTTGACACTCTCAGCGTGAGTGACAAGGTGTCGGGATCTCACATGAGATAGTTGGATGGGAGTTATTTCCTCAGGGGAGAGACTTCCTAGCAGTTTCATAAAGTCAGGGCATGAGTTGGCATATGAGGCTTGGGTTTCACCCGACCCACTGCAAAGGAAACACGTGCTCCACCCTTGCTCTCACACTTAGGTAGATGCATGACACATTTTGGGGAAGGTTATCCTATGTGTCACAAGCACATGTACAAAAGGTGGTGGACCTTTCTTACAACCGGATGTTTAAACTCTAGGAAGTATTGGGGTGCACCTTCAGGAGACAGGATAGCAGATCTCACTATGGTATGGTAGGCGCAAGGAAATTTTGTATGCCCCAAATTGATTCATGATATGTGGAGTATATATATTGATTGCATGCAGGGAGTAGAGACATGGAACAAGTGGATTCGAGTTGTCATCAAGACTATGCCACAAGAGATCTAGTTATGGTATCTGGGGATTCAATTAGCTGACAGGTCACTCCATTTCGTGACATTAGGGGAATTTTGAGGTCTAAAATGGGCATCCTAAGAAAAATGTACAACTAAAATAAACTTTATAAGAACCACTAGGATTCAAGATGATGATGTCAACCATGGGGGATGATTCACCATTTTTGGAGTAAAAAAGTAAAAATCTTAAAAAATAATAAAATAATAATACTTTTTCAACTCGGATTTTCAACTTATCTCCCTAAGGTTTTACTCAAATTTCGAGCAAGAGTACTCGTTGGATGAAGAAATTAATTCCTCATCCAAGGAGTACCCATGTTGCATACTTTTGATGGACCCTGCTACATGAAAAATGAGAAATACATGAAAAAAACGTGATTGCAATCACATTTTTCATGTATTTCTCATTTTTTGTGTAGAAGGGTTCATCGAAAGTATGCAACATGAGTACTCCTTGGATGAGGAATCAAATTTTGCATCCAAAGAGTGTTTCCACTCAAAATTTGAGTAAACCATTCGAAATTTGAGTAAACCCATAGGGAGATAAGTTGAAAAAATAGTTTTTTCTTTTTTCCCTCTAAAATTTGAGGATGTAATCTAATCTTATTTTATTATTTCCACTATTATTTTATAATTTCCTTAGGAGGCCCATTTTAGACCTCAAAATTACCCTAATGTGAGGATCATGGTAGAGGGTGATCTATCTAACTTTGGGGTTGACACATGGGGGATCACTAAGACCTCCATTATCTAGCAAGGATTAGCAGTAGATGGACAGATGTTGACACCCTGGAGATCCCCAGACATGATGCACTTGGACTTCACCAATATTTCACCATCAGGTTCTAGGAGAGGAGCATATAGGATGCGCACGATGGGTAATTTTTCATAGCCAGAGTGGTGCAACGACATCATGGTGGAACCCTTTCAAAACTAGCATAGGATCCTAACATCACATGACTTGGAAGTTCAACTACCCTTAGGGATGAGATAGTTTCTACAGGGGGAGATAAATCATATCTTCTATTGGGTTTTAGTTATTCGTTGATGACATGGGGGACTTCACTAGTATGGCAGGGAGAGATCATGGGGAGCACATGTGGGAAAGGATTCGTCTCCACAGTGGTTGGATTGTATCTTCAGGAGTCTACGCTTGAAGTGCATGAGACTATTTACTCATTAGGGAAACTTCTCGAGGAGTTGATTAGGATTTTACCTTACCAGGGTGCTCTACTTACTGGTGATATGCAAAGGCCTTTTAGTGACTCCATATTGTTGGATGGAAAGTGGAGCGAAGGGGGCTTCATAGGCATCAAGATGGTTTGGCACCTTGGTGTCATAGGATTTGTTCATGTGATGGTGGCGCAACAACGAGGAGTGGTTTCGTGGCACATCTAGGACCCTAACATTAGCTAGGCCAATGTGTCAAGCAATAACATATGGATATTGCTTGAGGACAAGCAATTTTTGGCGGGGGGGACTGTAATGTTCCTAATTTTTTGAGTACAAAATTTACTAAGGAGTTTTGCCAATTTTTGGTAATATTGAATAAAAAGGGAAAATATATTATTTTGTGGGAAAAAGGCAGAAATTAATATTTTAATGGAGAATGGGGGAAAATAATATTTTATTGGAGAAGGGAGGTAAATTATTATTTTATTTAACATGGTAGCAAAAAGTCTCTTAGTGGAAAATGGGCCCCACCAATAAAATAATAGGGAAAAATAAGAACTAGAAGCTAGAAGAAGGTTCAATGGAGAGTTATAAACAAAGGATGTACTCAATTGCAAAGAATTTTAATCCTATTTATCTCTTGACATAGAAATGAAGCTCAAGCGACTTTTAAGGTTTTAAGCGAAACTCAAAGCTAATTACAGTGGACTTCAAGTGCCACCCTAGTTAGCTCCTTGGGAAGATTATTTCATATCTTCCATCGTGGTTATTTTAGAATCTTGATCATTTACATCAATTGTTTGCAGGGTTATATCATCTCCATGAGGGTCAATTTCATATTTTCAAAGAGGGATGAGTACCAAGCTTTTAAAGGTTGAAATTTGAGGAAATTTTACAAGACCGAGAGCACAAAATTAGGGACCAATTACTCTGCTCATTTCCAAAATTAATAACCTGATATCTGGGGCTAGGAAGCTGAGAAGTTGAACTGAGTGATCATTCAGTAACAGAGGGGTAGGGATAGTTCGAGAATACTAGACAGAGAGGCGGAGAGATACTAGTGGAGGCAATGTAGCATCTACAGGGAATTTTCACATGGTATCAGAGAATTGATTTCGAAATAGGAAGAGCAAATCCAACGCTGAGTAGAGAGACCAATAGTTTCATTTGTGATGCAGGAGCATCAAGCCCGTTTCCATTTGTAAATATAGAATAAAGAAGGGGTGTGATAATTTTAGATATTTTGTTGTAAATATTCTTTTATTTAGAAAAAGAATATGAGTGAATAGTTAGAAAAAGAATGAGGATAGAATTTCTATGGTTTTTTTCCAGTCAAAATTAGGATAAAGAACTACTTCCAGCTTTATATCATTGTGTAAAAAGGAAAAAATCATACTTTTTCTAGGAGATAAGGCCTGATCTATGTATCCATTATTATTATAAATAAAAGTGGCAGCAAGCTCTCAGCTCATCAGAGAGGAGAGAGGGAGAGGTGATGCCAAAGCATAATTTCAAAAAACTCTCTGGCATTTTAGCCCAATGGTTTTTTTACTATGCATGTATTCAATAATTTAATTTACTGTGGATTAAAGGCTTCTTGGGCGGTAGAATTTCATTGTTATCTCCGCTTAATGTTTTATTATTTAGTGAGGCAGTTGGGCTCGTTTCTTTTATTTTGGAAACATATTGTTACTGCACAGTAATTTCATTTATTACAGTTAAATATTGTTACCGTCTAATCTTTCCAGCAATATTAAATTTGCCCATGACATATTTTTCCGGAGGCATTCCACCTGGTCCTGATGTCCCTAGTGATTATGAAGATGTCACAAATTTAGAGGCTGAATATAAGGTGGTTTCGTTCTATATCCAGTTGAAAACAGGATTTTTATAGAATACAAAATTCGTCTCATTGAAACTTAAACAGAACATAAACAGAGGGAGAATGCTATCTTCTTGTGGCGACGGCGCCATTACTTCAAGGGGTATTGTATTTGATACTCACGCCTAGCTTTAATTATTAAATGTGTTTGTGATCCGGGCGTTTGGAGGACTGTGTTTAATTTCCGGCAATTAAATATATATGCGAGTTTAGATCTGGTTTAGATAGAGACTGTGTTTATGCGGGTTTAGATCCGGCGTTTAGAGGATTGTGGTTAATTTCCGGGCAGTAGTATATGCATAAGAATTTCTTTATAATTTGATTGGATTTTCTATGTGTATGTTGTCTGTACGCGTGGAGAGGGTTAACAGTTGTGATCCTAACTGCCAAACTGAAAAGCAGATGGTGAATGGAGAATGGTTGCAGGGGATAAATATATAAACTATGTATTAATATCAGTGGGCGTAATTGAGCACACGCACATGCTTTTATGTGCATGAGTGAGAGATGAAGAATCCTGGGTTATGCAGGTCGCCCTGCATCAAGTGGTATCAGAGCGGGAACAGTTTCCTCTGAAGGTTCAAGTGTTTTTTTGTTAATTGCATGTGATGATTTTTGGACTGATGAGTATTGATTTACAGGAAAAGTGAAGAAATCTAAGCGGGAAAAATCTAAGCGGGAGGAAGGAGAAGTGAATGTGGCAGAACCTAAAGATTCAACAGAGGTTGAATAAAGTTGCAGATGAGGGAAGCCTATATGAGCAGTGGAGGATGCTCAAAAGGTTCCAGCAGAGGACCAATGGTTACCAAAAGGCCAGATCTGGAGGAAAGGATTGGTGAGGTAAGTGGCATCAAGAGAGCTTGTTGTGGCAGAGGCTTCATGCAACGCATAGCTGAAGAACTTGTGGCGATGGAGAAGGCTACTAAAAGTCATAAAGGAGACAGAGGAAGAGGTTCAGAGAAATGCCACAGAGATGAGATGACTGCAGGAGTTCGAGAAAGAGAGATTGCAGAAATAAAGGCACAATTACAGGTACTGGAAAAATGGCTGCAAGACCAGGAAAAGCAGAAAGGAAAATGGCTCTTTCCACTGAAGGGAAAGAGAGTGATTTGGCGACAATTGCAGAGGAGGTTGAGGAAAATTCTGATTGCCTTGGTGAGAAAGGGACATAGAATTCTTGTGCCAGAGATGAAATTTGAAAATTCCACATGCAGATTGGTTCAAAGGAAACTGTTGAAGGAAGCAGTGACGGCTAAAAAGACTTGTAGTTTAAATACTATTGAGTTGTGTATGTTTGCACTTGATGTGATTACAGGTGTTGAGAAGGATACACAATCTTGTGAAGCTGTCCAAGCATGGAAAAGAATCTTTCAGGAGAAAAGTACTTTGAAGAAGGAAGCAGTAATGCTTGTGTTGTTGCAGTACAAGATGAAGTTCATGTAAATGAAGAAGAGGATCAGCTGGAAGAGCTGGTATCTGAACCGACAAGTGAGACTGTTAAAACTTGTAGTTTTCAAACTTACAAGTTGTGCATGAATGCAGGGGATGAGATGGTAACAACAGAAAGCTGGGATTGGGAAAGTATTGAAGATTGTACAGAAATCTTTTTAAAGGAGATGATAGATTTATGGTAGGAGTTAAATGTTCTGGAGAAGAGACTAGAAGTACAGAGGATAAGAATTCAGAATATAAAGGCAGAGATGAATGAAGATAAAGAGGTTTATTTTTATGAACCAGAATACAGATGCATTCTCGGAGAAGATGATGCTGAGGATAGACTGAGTGATAATCTCAAGAATGATTGGGATCAGTACACTGAAATGTTGGCAGAAGGAAATAAGGCACTGAGGCCTTATGAATTTTATTCTAACAAGTGTTTTGTGAATGCAGGTATTGGTGTAGAACATTTGACTCAGTTGAGGAGAGAAGAAGTTTTATGTTCCAGAAGACAAGAGGGTATGGATGATCAGGTGGCAGTCAGAACAGAAACAAGCATGGAAGCAAGAAGTCAGCAGTCTGAAGACTTATTAGACAAAGAAATTGATTTAATCAGAAGAATCATGTTGAAAGGGTCTCAGAGGAAGACATCAGCAAGGAAGAGAAGCAGCAACAAAAGAAAGACAGCAGAATATTGTGAAAGTGCAGCTAGTGGAGCGATGCAGCATAAGGTGTGGAGACCTGGAGAAGAACAACAGACAAAAGCAGCAGCAAATGGAAACTTGCAGCACAAAGTATGGGATCCAAGCACATGATAAGGAGATCATGATTAATTTTAAGGTTGGGTGTATGATGCAGGAGCATCAAGCCCATTTCCATTTGTAAATATAGAATAAAGAAGGGGTGTGATAATTTTAGATATTTTGTTGTAAATATTCTTTTATTTAGAAAAATAATATGAGTGAATAGTTAGAAAAAGAATGAGGATAGAATTTCTATGTTTTTTTTCCAGTCAAAATTAGGATAAAGAACTGCTTCCAGCTTTATATCATTGTGTAAAAAGGGAAAAATCATACTTTTTCTAGGAGATAAGGCCTGATCTATGTATCCATTATTATTATAAATAAAAGTGGCAGCAAGCTCTCAGCTCATCAGAGAGGAGAGAGGGAGAGGCGATGCCAAAGCATAATTTCAAAAAAACTCTCTGGCATTTTAGCCCAATGGTTTTTTTACTATGCATGTATTCAATAATTTAATTTACTGTGGATTAAAGACTTCTTGGGCGGTAGAATTTCATTGTTATCTCTGCTTAATGTTTTATTATTTAGTGAGGCAGTTGGGCTCGTTTCTTTTATTTTGGAAACATATTGTTACTGCACAGTAATTTCATTTATTACAGTTAAATATTGTTACCGTCTAATCTTTCCAGCAGTATTCAATTTGCCCATGACAGATTTTCCCAGAGGCATTCCACCTGGTCCTGATGTCCCTAGTGATTATGAAGATGTCACAAATTTAGAGGCTAAAGATAAATTGGTTTCATTCTAAATCCAGTTGAAAACAAGATTTTTATAGAATACAAAATTCGTCTCATTGAAACTTAAACAGAACATAAACAGAGAGAGAATGCTATCTTCTTGTGGGGACGGCGCCATTACTTCAAGGGGTATTTTATTTGATACTCATGCCTGGATTTAATTATTAAATGTGTTTGTGATCCGGGCGTTTGGAGGACTGTGTTTAATTTCCGGCAATTAAATATATATGCGGGTTTAGATCTGGTTTAGATAGAGACTGTGTTTATGCGGGTTTAGATCCGGCGTTTGGAGGATTGTGGTTCATTTCCGGGCAGTAGTATATGCATAAGAATTTCTTTATAATTTGATTGGATTTTCTATGTGTATGTTGTCTGTACGCGTGGAGAGGGTTAACAGTTGTGATCCTAACTACCAAACTGAAAAGCGGATGGTGAATGGACAATGGTTGCTGGGGATAAATATATAAACTATGTATTAATATCAGTGGGCGTAATTGAGCACACGCACATGCTTTTATGTGCATGAGTGAGAGATGAAGAATCCTGGGTTATGCAGGTCACCCTGCATCAATTTGGGAGTAATTCGAATCCCCTTGAAGGGATTGTGTAGTCCTTGTTGGGGAAGCAAAGATTCCAAGGAAATCTCTCTCTAAGAGAGTCGACGGAGAGGTACTATTTCCAGTTTGTGAGTTTGCAGAAGTAGATGGAATGACGTAGAGCCTCAATGCAATGCTTCAAGGACACAGTTTCTGTCAGGGTAGAAATCCGCCAGAAAAGAGTGAAGACACATAGAAGGGGAATTTTCTCTTCATAGGAATTTTCTCGCCAAACGTTTGAATTTTTCAGTTGTTGGGTAGTAGACCAATGTTGAGCAGTGACTAGAGGAGTCAATTCGACAACTTGGGTGAGATGGCATCACATGGGTTCATAGATTAGGGCAGGTTGGAAGGAGATTCCAACTATGTCATATGGAAGACCAGAATATTAGTTGTTATGGAAGAGTACGATCTCGAAGCCTACGTCAAGAGTGTTGTGGTTGTTCCCACTGACAACAATCAGAAGAAGAAGTACAAGGCCGAGCAGGGAAAGGCGAAGAGGTTCATACTTGATGGAGTTCAAAATCATGTGGTCTCACACGTTAAGGACAAAGATACAGCCCGAGAAATGTGGGAAACTTTGTCATTACAGTATGAAGGTTCTTCCGAACAACGGAAGATGTACTTAGAACAAAAGTTGCAGCAGACATTGATTCAGAAGGGAGAAGGGATTAACTCCTATCTTCAATGTCTTCAGGACAACAGATACCATCTTGTTGCAGTGGGGTCTACTCCTCAGTCTACCACGATCGTAAGGATGACCCTGAATGGAGTCTCAGATGAACGGCAAGTCTTCGTCCAAGGTATATTGGACAAGGAAAGACTACCTTCATGGGAGGACATGTGGGTAGCCCTTCAACAGGAAGAATTAAGGAGGGATCTGGTGAAGGTCAACCTCAATGGTAGCAATGGGAGTGGCATGAAGACCAAGGAGAAGGAGTAGAATCCAACTCTAGCATCCAAGGGACAATAGAAGAATAAGTGGAAGAAGGAGATTTCGAAGGTGAAATGTTTCAGACGTGGCAAGATGGGCCACTTTGCATCCCAGTGTCCTTTGAAGCAAAAGGATAAGGATGGGAAACATGATCCTAAGGCTGCTCCAACAAAAATTGATGAAGATGAGTTTTCCATGAGTGCCCATGCATCTCCAGGAGGGAAATGGGGCGATATAGAACTGTAGTCATGAGGACTACATGTGGGCAAGATTCTTGAGGAGTCCACCTCTTGGATCAATTCCTTGCTATGGGAGCTGGAGATTCCGTAGTAGCGAGATGGACTTAGTGTCAGATGATGTAGTGGGTGGGTTGGAGAGAAGAAGCAGTAGCCTAAGACTAGAGACTGATCAACGCAGAGCAAGGTTGGCAGCAGTGCAGATGGCACAGTGCAAAAGTCAGCAGCAGTACAAAAGATTCAGAGGGTCAGAGACTAGTAGCAGCCAGATTCCAAACATTCACATGGTATTATGCTGAACACAGTTAGTTCAGATATTTTGGATGCTTTTTCATTGTTGAGCAACAACAATTGGAAAATGACACAATGCAGAGCTAGCAGTGGCAGTGTTAGCAACAGATGTATAGGGATTTGTAATATAGATGCAGCAGTGGCAATGGCAGTGTCATGAGCAGTAGTACAGTAGCAGCAGCAACACAGTGTTGGTGACAGCAATAGTGTAGAAAGGAAATGCTTCAGAAACAGAGCAGCATGCGGTTGGACATTGTTGCTAGAGCATTTTCCTCACTAAGAGGATAAGGCACATAAGTTCTAAAGAACACAGAAATCGTTTGGTGAAATTCCACCCGGATTTTATTTTACTAAAATAATTAATATTTTTAATGGGGCTCCTAAGTCTAAACTTAGGAAAATTAAAGTATTAATGGGTATTAATCAAAATATGGGTGAGAATGTTCTAGAAAGTGGATCAAGTCAAGTTTTTAATCTTAGCGGTTGATTAGAGACTTAATCTTGGTCGTTGGAGTCTCAGCGAGAAAAGTATAATAAGGAGGCTTGGGGTTCATTTAGAAACACACACGGAGAGAATGAATCGATCCAGAGTTCGATTTCTTGGGCTAGTAAGCTAAGAAATTGAACTGGGTGATCAATCTGTAGTACAAGGGCAGGGATAGTTTGGGAATACTGGGCAAAGAGGAGGAGAGACACTAGTGGAGGCAATGCAGCATCTAGAGGGATTGACATTGAGCTAGTCTTGGCCCACGCAGGCCTAACACAGAGCTAGAATGGCCAGTGTAGAGCAGAAGTTTCCCTCACGCAGAAATTTGAAACTATTGGGGAGTTGTCGGAACAGTCGGGAGAGGTTGACGTAGAAGTTCCAGAGGCAGAAGAGATAGAGTAGAAGCTTACGCAAAGCCTGTAATGCTGACACAGGGCCAGCACAAAGATAGTTGAGGTTAGTCGGTTCTGTTGTTGGATCAGCCGGAATCTCTCTGGTGAAGTGAGGTAAACTCACTTAGTTTTCTACCATTATATTTTCTCTATCACTAGATTTTCGGGAGGGCATCCAACATTGTATTAAAAATTAATGCTTAATAATAGAAAACCCTCAAAGCTACTGCACCAATTTTCCCACATTGGGGTTTTCCGGGGACTATTTTATCCAAAAATAATTGTGTCTTATTTATCTTTTTCTTTGCTCAGTTTTTTGTTTCATGTAATAAAATTTAAAGTAGTCTAGCTTGTAGAAGTAATTTACTTTAGTATTAAGAAAATAACTTGATAATGTATATCAAAATCAAGTAGGAGAAGTAAATTCAATTTTGTTGCAGTAAGGGTTCCTTGAGTGTAGGAATTTTCACATGGTATCAAAGCATTGATTTTGAAATAGGAAGAGAAAATCCAGCACTAAGCACAGAGGCCAATAGCTGCATTTGGCAGCAATTTAAATCCCCTTGAAGGGATTACACAATCCTTGTCGAGGAAGTAGAGATTATGAGGAAATATCTCTCTGAGAGAGTCGACAGAGAGGTACAATTTCTAGTTTGTGAGTTTGCAGAAGAAGAGGGAGTGATGTAGAGCCTCAACATAGTGCTTGAAGGACACAATTTCTGCAGAGGTAGAAATCTGTCGGAAAAGAGTGAAGACACATAGAAGGGAAGTTTTCTCCTCATAGGATTTTTCTCGCCAAAAGTCTGAATTTTTCACTTGCCGTGCAACAGACCAGTGTTGAGCAGTGACTAGAGTAGTCAATTTGAAAATTTGGGTGAGATGGCATCACATGGGCTGAGATATCAGGACAGGTTGGAAGGAGCTTCCAACTATGTCATATGGAAGACTAGGATCTTAGTTGTTTTGGAGGAATACAATCTCGAAGCCTACATTAAGAGTGTTGTGGATGTTCCCGATGGCAATGATCAAAAGAGGAAGTACAAGGCTGAGCAAGGAAAGGAGAAAAGGTTCATACTCGATGGAGTTCAAGATCATGTGGTCTCACACTTGCAGGGCAAAGATACAACTTCAAAAATGTGGCAAACTTTGTCTTCATTGTATGAAGGTTCTTCCGAACATTGGAAGATGTACTTAGAACAAAATTTGTAGTGGACATTGATTCAGAAGGGAGAAGGGGTTAACTCTTATCTTCAATGTCTTCAGGACACCAGAGACCAACTTGTTACAGTCGGGTCTACTCCTCAGTCTATCGCAATGGTAAGGACGACCCTGAACAGAATCTCAAATGAATGACAAGTGTTCGTCCAAAGTACATTGGGTATGGAAAGACTACCTTCATGGGAGGAGATGTGGGCAACCCTTCAACAAGAAGAATTAAGGAGGGACCTGGTTAAGGTCAACCTCAATGGAAATAGTGGGAGTGGCATGAAGACCAAGGAGGAGGAGGAGAACATGGCTCTAGCATCAAAGGGGCAGCAAAAGCAAAAGCGGAAGAAGTACATTTCGAAGGTGAAATGTTTCAAACATGGAGAGATGGGCCACTTTGCATCCCAGTGTCCTTTGAAGCAAAAGGATAAGGATGAGAAACATGATCCTGAGGCTACTCTAGCAAAAATTGACGAAGATGATTTTGCCATGAGTGCCCATGCATCTCCATGAGCGAATTGGGGCGATATAAAACTATAGTCGAGAGGACTACATGTGGGCAGGATCCTTGAGGAGTTCACCTCTTGGATCATTTCCTTACTATCGAAGCCCGAGATTCAGTAGTAGCGAGATGGACTTAGTGTCAGATGATGAAGTGGGTTGGTTGGAGAGACAGACATAGTAGCTTGAGACTAGAGACTGATCAGCGCAGATAAAGGTTAGCAGCAGTGCAGATGGCACAGTGTAGAAGTCAACATCAACACAAAAGATTAAGAGGTTCAGAGACTAGTAGCAGTCAGATTCCAAATATTCACATGGTATTATGCTAAACAAAGTTAGTTCAGAAATTTTGGATGATTTTCCGTTGCTGAGCAACAACAATTGGAAAATGACACAGTGCAGAGCTAGAAGTGGCAGTGTTAGAAATAGATGCAGAGGGAGTTGTAGTATAGATGCAGTAGTGGAAGTCGCAATGGGTAGTAATACAGTAGCAGCAACAACACAGTGTTGGTTGCAGCAACAGTTCAGAAAGGAAATGCTTCGGAAAGAGAGCAGCATGCGGTTGGACATTGTTGCTAGAGCACTTTCCTCGCTAAGAGGTAGTGTTAGTTTTTTGTAGCATCGGATGTGCTCTAGCCATGAAAATTGGTGGAGAGGCTAAGGCACATAAGTTATAAAGAAAGAAGAAATCGTTTGGTGAAATTCTACCAGAATTGTAATTATATTTTTATGGGGTTCCTAAGTCTAAACTTAGGAAAATTAAAGTATTGATGGGTATTAATCAAAATATGGGTGAGAATGTTCTAGAAAGCATATCAAGTTAAGTTTTTAGTCTTAGTCATTGATTAGGGACTTAATCTCAGTCGTTGAAGTTTCAACGAGAAAAGTATAAGAATGAGGCTTGGGGTTCATTTAGAAACACACACGAAGAGAACGAATCGATTTGGAGTTTGATTTCTGGGGCTAGGAAGTTGATAATTCGAACTGAGTGATCATTCTACAGCAGAGGTGCAAGGTTAGTTCAGGAATACTGGGTAGAGAGGCAGAGAGACACTAGTGGAGGTAGCGCAACATTTATAGGGATTGACGTTGGGCCATTTTGGGCCCACGCAGGATTGACGCAGAGCCAGAAGGCCCAAAGCAGAGCAAAAGTTTCCCTCACGCATAAATTTGAAACTGTCGGGAGCTTCCGAAACATCTAGGAGAGGTTGACGCAAAATTTCCAGAGGCAGAAGAGATAACAAAATTTTTTACGCAAAGCTTAGAAGGTTGGCGCAGGGCGTACGTAGGGCCAGCACAGAGATAGTTGGGGTTAGCCAGTTTTGTTGTTCGATCAACCAGAATCTGCAGCGTGAAGTGAGGTAAACTCACTCAGTTTTCCACCATTAAATTTTCTCTGTCACTAGATTGTCGAGAGGGCATCCAGCATTGTATTCATACTTACTTCTTGATAATAGAAAACCCTCAGAGCTGCTGCACCGGTTTTCCCGCATTGGGTTTTTTCGGGGATTATTTTGTCCAAAAGTAATTATGTCCTATGTATCTTGTTCTTTGCTCAGTTTTTTGTTTCATGTAATCAAATTTAAAGTATTCTAGGCTACAGAAGTAATTTACTTCAGTATTCAAACAATAACTTGATAATGTATATTAAAATCAAGTAGGAGAAGTAAATTTAGTTTTGCTGCAGTAGGGGTTCCTTGAGTGTAAGAATTTTCACATGGAGTCTATATATTGATTGCATGAAAGGAGAAGAGACCTGGAACAGGTTGATTCTAGTATATGTCATAGCAGATCCAGTTATGGGATTCATGGATTCAGTTTGTTGATAGGTCACTCCATTTCGCGATGATAAGGATCATGGTAGAGGGTGATCTAGCTCACTTTGGGGTTGACACACGAGGGATCGCTAAGACCTCCATTGTATGGCGAGGCAAATTTTTCCTATTAATACTCAAGATTGGGATTAGCAGTGGATGGGAAGATGTTGACATCATGGAGATGCTTGGGCAGGATGAGATTGGCCTTCATTGATATTTTGCCATCAAGTTCCAGGAGAGGAGGATACATGATACGTGTGATGCGTAGTTTGTCATAGTCAGTGGCACAACAACAACATGGTAGCACCCATTTGAGACTAGCATGGGATCCTGGCATCACAAGGCTTGGTAGTTAAACTACCCTTAGGGATGATTTGGTTTCTACAAGGGGATACCATTCATATCTTCCATTAGGTTTTAGTGATTCGCTCGTAACAAGGTGGACTTCACCAGTATGGCTGGGAGAGATCAGGGGGAGCACATGTGGGTAAGGATTCGTCTCCACAGGGGTTGGGTTGTATCTTCAAGAGTCTACTATTGAAGTGCATGAGATTGGTTACTTAGTAGGGCAACTTCTCAAGGACTTGATCAGGATTTTACCTTACCAGGGTGCTATACTTACTAGTGATATGTAGAGGGCTTCCAGTGACTCCATCTTGTTGAATCGCAAGTGGAGGGAAGTGTTAGTTTCTGTAGCATCAGATGTGTTCTAGTAAAGAAACTTGGTGGAGAGGATAGAATACTTGAGATATCGAAAACCCAAAAATGGTTTCTGGAAATTCCATCTAGAGATGACTTAATTCGATTATTAACCTATTTTTCAATGTTTCATAAGTCTAAACTTAGGAAAATTGGTTAAATAATCATAATTAATTAATTCAAGGTGAGAATAGTTTAGAAACTCACACGGATCGACTTCAAGAGGATCCTAGCCCTATATTAAGTTCTAATCTTGGTCGGTTGTGCTCCAACAGAGGATTATAAGAAGAATTCAATGGGAACTTGGAGAAAAACACGTCAATAGTTTGATTTCCTTGGCAGATCGATTTCCAGAGAGCAGCAATAGTTTCCAGAGAGCCAGAGATCAAAGAAGAAACAGTGAGGGGAATAGATGGTAAGGTTGAGTAATTTTTCCAGATCAAGTAAGGGCATTTACAGAGAGGTCGAGATTTCAGTTCCAGGGGCCAAGCAGAGGTTCCAGAGTGTCAGAGAGATGTTTTCCCAGTCAACAGTAGGCAGGATGGCTAGACTAGCAACTACTTCGGGCAACAGTTACAGTAGGCAGTGTCAGGTTGATGCAGAACCTGAGCAGGCCTAGTTGGACGACTTGCTTTTCAGAGGCAGTCTAGTGTCAGAAGTGCCCACAGTGAGGTAATTTCCCTCTAGTTATTTTTGCCAGTATTTTCTCTACAAGATAGATAGATTTCGACATCTACTCAGAACTTCTCACTACTACATAATAATAAAACCCTTAGTTGTTGTACTGTTTTTCCCAAGTTGGGTTCTTCCGGGGACGTTTGTCCAAAAAACGGTGTCATTTTTATGTGTGCTAGATTTTCTCAAATTCCAGCGCTATTTTTTTCTGTAGTTTTATTTATGAAGGTTGCATTGTGATTTATTTAGAATTTCTCATAGCAAATAAATTTTAAAATTAATTAACAATTAGAAGAATAATTTCCAATTGCTGCAATAAAATTTCAGACTTGAAACTTTCACATGGTATCAGAGTGAGTGATCAGCTGGGAAACTCATAAGCGAAGGGGACAATTTCACTACTCAAAAGGAGCAACAGGCCAAAATTCCTAGATGTTGTGTAGTTCATTGAAAGGAAGAAAAAATTCTAGGGAAAAAAAATGATTTTCAGTTGCAAGGTTGTAGAAAAGTTGAGTTTTAAAGATTGTGATTCCAACAATCAAAGGGAGCAACAAAAGTTCATATTTTCGATAAGAAGATTTGTGGTTGGACGTAGAGGGTTTTTCGGCAGCAAAATCTGTGTCAAGTGGAAGATAAAAGAACATACAACAAATGGAAATTTTGTCTCTGAGGGTTTCTAGCCAAGAAATCTGATTTTCCAACAGGAGATTGGTAGTAATTGAGTGCAGATTCTCTCACTCCAGAAGGGAGTGCGTATAGAAAAACCAATAGCCAAGAAGAGGAAAAGATGGATTTTTCGACAGTTTCAGAGATGGCCATAGAGGGGCCATATGGAAGGATAGTATGTCCTTCCTTCTAGATGAATATGGCCTAGAAGCCTACGTGGACAATGCGGTAGTAGTTCCCCAGGACGTAAATCAACTGAAGGATTACAGAAAGGAAATGGTGAAGGTGAAGTGGATCATTTTTGATGGAGTTAGAGATCATATAGTCTAACATATATCTAACAATAATACTTCTAGGGAAATGTGGTTAGCTCTCTCCAAGCTATATCAGAGTTCTTCCGAGCAGCGGAAGATGTTTCTCCAAAAGAATTTGAGAACCATCAAGATGCAGAAGGGTGAAGGCATAGATCCCTTCCTCACTCGGATTCAAGAGATTCGCGATCAACTGTCAGCCGTTGGGGAGGTGCCCCAACCCATAGAGCTTTTATGATTTGCACTAAATAGTGTCTCAGAGAACTGACAAGTGTTTGTCCCAAGAATATTGGGTAGAGATACCTTGCCTAGTTGGGACAGAATGTGAGCTGATCTGCAACATGAGTAATTAAGGCGAGCTCTAGTAAAGAGCACCATCAACGGTAGAAGTAGAAAGGCCGTGAAGAGTGAGAAGGAAGAGGAGAATGTGGCCATTGCATCAAAGGGTCTCAGTTAGGGGCAAGGGGAATAGAAGAAGAAGAAGAAAGACTTGTCAAAGGTCATGTGCTTTAGGTGTGGCGAGTTTGGCCACTATAGTACTTGGTGTCCTCTTAGAAAGAAGGAGAATTAGGACTAGCAAGCAACAACAATCGAGATCGACAAGTTTTCCTCCAAGTTGGAGGAAGACTTCATGATGATAACATCCATACCTCCAGGAGTGAGGTGGGGTGACTTGGAGTTGTTTCCCCAAAGAGCTACATATATTGAGCAGGGTCCTTAAGGATTCCACCTCATGGATCATTACCCGGCTACGGGACCCAGAGTCTTCAGTAGCAGGATGGATCAATGACAACTGGTGCAGTAAGTACCATAGTAACACGTGCATACTAGTTGTAGTCAGATGATGAGAAGTGTAATGCATTGTTGAGAGCAGAGCAGGTGGTTCAATGCAAAGTTGGAAGCAACGTAGATTCTTCAATAACAGTGTATATGCTAGTAGCAGTGAGAGACTTAGGAGATAGATGCATCATATTGAACACAATTGATTCAATATTTTGGATGCTTCTCAGTTGCAATAGTTGTAGTTGCAGCAACAACAAATGAGACGGAGTTGCAGTGCAGATGTAGAGTTGGTAGCAGTAGAACAATGTTAGCAACAACACAAATGCAACATCAGAGTTCTAGAGCAGTTGGTGGGAAACAACAACCAAATATCAACAACGTGACAAGAGGTAATACAAAGACAGGGTGTTGTGGCAGGATGTGCAACACTAGAGAGAACACATTCCTCACTAAGAGGGAGTGTTAGTTTTTGTATCATCAAATGTGTTCTAGTCACGAAACTTGGTGGAGAGGCTACAATACATGAGATCTCTAAAATCCATAAATCATTTTTGGAAATTCCACCTAAAGATGACTTAATTAGATTATTAACATATTTTTTAATATTTCCTAAGTCTAATAAAGTTAGGAAAACTGGTTAATTAATCAAAATTAATTAAGTCAAGGTGAGAATAGTCTAGAAATTCACATGGATCGAATTCAAGATGATCTTAGCCCTTGATTAAGTTTTAATATTGGTCGTTGGTGCTCCAACAAAGGATTATAAGAAGAAGTCGATGGGCACTTGGATAAAACACTTCAACAGTTCAATTTCCTTAGCAAGTCGATTTCCAAAGAGCAGAAACAATTGCCAGAGAGCCAGAGATTGAAGCAGAGACAGTGAAGGGCAGAGTTAGTGAGGTTGGAGGGATTTTTCCAAATATAGCGAGTGCATTTGTAGAGAGGAAAATATTTATTCAGGAGGTTACAGAGAGGCAGTGCAAAACCTTAAGAAGCCAGTTCAATTTGCTGGGAAGGAAGACACTTTTAGTTCTAGAGGCTAAGACGTTCCAGGGTGTTAGAGAGACATTTTCCTAATCAGCAATAGGCAAGATGGCTAGACTAGCAGTCAGTCCGAGCAGCAATTACAGCAGGTGACATTAGGTTGACGGAGAACCTACGTAGGCCCAATTGGATGACTTGATTTTTAGAGGCATCCAATGTCGGAATTTCCCAGAGTGAAGGTAATTTCCCGCTAGTTATTTTTGCCAATATTTTCTCTGCAGGATAGCCATATTTTGGTATCCAGATTATTATACTCAAAATTTCTCACTGCTACATAATAATAAAACCCTCAATTGTTGCATCGATTTTCTCAAGTTGGGTTTTTCTAGGGACGTTTGTCCAAAAATAATTGTTTCATATTTTTATGTGTGTGTGTTAGTATTTTCTTAGTTTCCATCACTATTTTCTTTTGCAATATTTATTTGTGAAAATTATAGTGTGAATTATTTGGTATTTGTTGTAACAAAATCCAAATAAATTGTTAAATAAATTAACAATTAGGAAAATAATCTTCAGTTGTTGTGATAGATGAAATTTTCACATGAAGGGGGCTTCACAGGGATCGGGATGGTTTGGGACCCTGGTGTCATAGGATTTTTTCATGTGATGGTGGTGCAATAGTGAGGAGTGGTTCAATGGCACATTTGGGGCCCTAACATTAGCTAGGTCAACTTGTGGAGCAACAAAATATGGATATTGCTTGAGGACAAGCAACTTTTGGCGGTGAAGGCTATAATGTTCCCAATTTTGTGAGTGCAAAATTCACTAAGGAGTTTTGCCAATTTTTGGTAATATTGAATAAGAAGGGAAAATATATTATTTTGTGGGGAAAAGGGAAAAATTATAATTTAAATGGATAATGGAGGAAAAATAATATTTAATTGGAAAAGGGAGGCAAATTATTATTTTATTTAAAATGGCAGCAAAAAGTCTCCTTGTGGAAAATTGGCCCCACTAATATAGACTCAATTTCAAAGCATTATATTTGTATCTATCTCTTAACACAAAAAATAAGCACAAGAGAGTTTCACGTGAAACTCAAAACTAATTTCGGTGGACTTCGAGTGCCACCCTAGTTAGCTCCTTGCGAAGATTATTTCTGATCTTCCATTGTGCTTATTGGAGAATCTGCATCATTTTCATTAGTTGTTTGCAAGGTTATATCATTTCCATGAGGGTAGATTTCATCTCTTTCAGGAAGGTTGAGTACCGAGCTTTTGAAGGTTGAAATTTGAAGGAAATTTTCCTAGATCGAGAGTACAGAATTGGGAACCAATTCCTCTGCTCATTTAAGAATTAATACCCTGACATCAGAAAGTGTCAAGGAGCAATTCACATTTCATCTTGTGATATTACCACAGGTCAAATTCATCAAGATTATTGGAGGTTCGAGTTAAATCAAATTTCATCTTTAAAGGAGTTGTTCATCTTCAGATGTATAGGTGCCAAAGGGAGTTTGATTTTAGTGACCCAAGTGTCTTTAAGGATGGTCGAGACCTCTCATAATTTCTCCTAGGTGTGATCAAAATTTCACGGAGATTAATTTCTACTATAAAGCAAGTCAAATCACTTTAAAAGAGGTTGTGGTATTTATGACAAGTTCTAGCACCCAAGGACCGAATAGCCTATGTATTGATGACATAATTCCTATGCATTGAGGACGCCATTACAATGGGTATTAAGGCTGGACGAATTCCTCTTCCTGTAAAAAAGGAGGCCGACTTTTGCACAACTATAATCATACCTAGATCTTAAGGATTATTCTTGATCCAAGCTCTTCATCCTCTAGCTGTTGGTGGCCAAACACATCTTGTATTGACTACACATTCATTCAAAAAATAAAGATCTTCAATTGAGCCTAATTTTGTGATCCTATAGAATCTTTTCCATGATTTTGGTGCAACCAAGAAACTTTATTAGATCAGTAGCATCTGGTAATTAAGAAGGGCCGAATTGTCAAATCAGATTTCCTTATTAGCGTGGAGTGCTTTCCAAGTGTCATCTTGCAGTGGCCATTGTAATTTTCTAAATATTACTATCAATGAAAGAATCATGTTTTTCCTATTCTATTGGTTGAGGTTCACTTTTAAGGTTTCATCAAATTGTTAGTCAAAGTTCAGTGTTATCTATTGACAATAAATTCCAGAGCATGCACACTAACTGTTTGTAGGAAAGTGTCAAATGAATTTATGTGTACCCTCTAATTTTATTGCAAATTATTTATCAGCTATTGAAGTAATTTCATTACATTTTCCTAACACTACATATGTTATTTCACATGAAACATATAAAGAAAACACCTACATAATAGTGTATACCAACTGTTTGATGAAACATCACAGTGACCAAAACCAAATAAAGTCAGAAATTTTGTGGGTTTTCCCAGATATTCCGGAAAGGGAATATTACAGTGCTCACTGTTGGAATACTGAGAGGAGGGGTGAATCAGTGTTTCTTAGCAATTATCACTTTATTAATATTTTCAAAGCATTATTTATCTTCAGTTATTATTATTATTATTCAGTAAGAGAAGTAAAAAACAATGCAAAAATAGAGACCGTAGGCACAAGATTTTTAGGTGGAAAACCCCCTCGGGGTCAAACATCACCGAATGATTTTCTAATAAGTTATTTAATCTTCATCCCCAACTGAAAAGAAAGCTACGACTTCCTAGAACTCTAGAAAATCAGTATTCTCCAATTTCCATTGGAAGGATGCTCCAACGTCCTGGTTTTATTAGCAGTCAGCTGAATGGATGCCCCAACACCCTAGCAAGCCACAACTGACCCTAGAACCACTCTACCACCCTGAAGTTTTTACAATCCCAAACCTGAAGGTGACTTCATTCACCAGCCTAACACCACCCTACCACCTTATAAAGAAAAAAACAAAATAAAAGATGTGGGCTCCCATACCAGGGACAATGATCCACGTTATAATGATTTTCAATAAATGATAGACAATACTAGGACCTACCCTTAACCTGAAACACTTGAAAATAGAATAGTCTCTCCCCAATAATTCCTTTACAAATCTAGGCAATTTGACTCTTTTTACAAAATGGGCTCTCATACCAGAGATAATGCCCCTAGTTACAATGATTTTACATTTGGATTTGACAATGCTTCACAATATATAGACAATGGTTGATGGTTGTTATGTCTTCAAAGAATGTCCTGTTGCAATGCTTCCTTTAAGAGATATTGATTTGACACTTCAGAATCTTGAATGATTTCTTGGTGTTGTCCTTGAATCTTCTTCCACCTGCATGCAAATTGCCCAAGCGCAACCCAATCCCAAAGCAAAACAAAGTACCCTTCACTTACCATTGCCTGCAAAATAAGTGTGAATATAAAATAATGAATGTACAAGTTGAATGATTCAAAACTTACCTGGATTGTGCTTGAGACTTGCTTATTGTTGTTTTGTTCTTTCCTTGTTCAATTACTATCAACAATCTAATATTGGACAAAAAGGTTGACTAGGACAGACCTAATGAATGCTTTAAATTCTACCTAGACCTTACAACAAATCATGAAAAATATGCAAGCGTTCTAATAACCTTTAATTACACATTTAATGTAGACCCTAATCAATTTTATAGGTCTTTCCATAATTATGTGACAATCTTTAATGTAGGGTGTGTGTGGCAGAATTTAATGCAAGATATATGACAAATTTTAATGCAAGGTGTGTGACAAAATTATCATAAATGTATGACAAACACACACAACTAGACAACATAAACTACTCACTGTAGTGGAATGCCCTAAGAGCCTTAGAAACGTATGCTTATGTACACAATAGTCCTAATGCATATCCCCACAAGATTTAATACACATGCAACAAGAATATGACACAAGACTTTATACCACAACCCTAATTACAACAAGACCTATACAATTGACCTAGAATACAATGCCCTATCCTTACTGAACTAGGCCTTAAAAAAGACTAAACAATTCACTTGTTTACACCTCAGACCTCAAGAATACTCACAATTTTATGTCTCGATTAAACCTTCTATATACCTCACACTTGAATCAGGCTTGTGGATGATACCTTTAAGAGCTCGGATGGCCTTCCAACTGGTGCTAGCTCCTCACTACTTGTTGATTTATTCTTTCCAAACTTTATGCACCAAACATCATTCAATCACAAAGGTTTCCTTAAAATGTCATTCGCTACCCTAGAATGAATGTTAAAGCCTACGATTAGGTCTTCATGTATTGATTGAGAGCTTGGGTATCCTTCCAAACACCTCGCTACCTAGAGAAGTCTTTTAAAAACCATACATGTCTTGGTTCATCAAGATAAGCACTCGGTCCATGATCATTAGGTAAAGTCAATACAGTTTAGGCCTTTGTTGGCCTCTAAACAACTCTGTTGCTCCTAGTCCAAAAATCTTGTAGCATATGGTGCCTTAAAAGGATATTCTATAGGTCTTGGTCAAGGCATACAATAGTTTAGGTCAGCATAAAACATTATCCAAACAGTGATATAAAAACCTTCCTCACACTGCCACAAATATTTATAATTAAACTGCAATGAAGCCTGAAATTCAGAGGTGACCTCCTTTTATTAGATGTTAAGCACTACCATTAATTTGTGAGATAGAGAGTAGTTTTTATAGTGATGGGTGACTATTTAGGATAAGAAGAGTAGGGCTTCAAAAGTTGACCACTGGATGTTAAGGAGGGCTTCTTAATGTACATTGGAGGAGTAATTCTTAATATTTTAAAATGTTAAATATTTTAAAATGTGTATCTTTTTATTCTAAGGTAAGTGAATTATTTGACTATTTTTCCTAATATGTGTATTAATACTTATTGACTTAAATTATTTCTTATTAGTGGAATACCCTTAATAAATCTTAATAAAAGCCTTAAGTTTGATGTTAATAGCAAGCAAACCAATGATTGGCTTAGTGCATATGGTCCTACCTATGTGTGAAGTCAATGATTGGTTTACTACCTTTGGATCTTGAAGTTATTGAACATATACATGGTGAGATTATGGTGAGAATCCTTGTCATATATGGACAATCATTGGTGAATAAGGTGTCATGTCTCTACCCCCTAGGGTTTTAGCCCACAAAACTGGGTCTTCAACTTCAAACTCAATTTCTGTTAAACCAAAAGGAACCACAGGGCGTACAATATATCAACGGAAACATATCACTAAGGATAATCTATCTAGAAGGATCCTGACATGAGATTCCATGAATTTCCATGTCAAATGTGCCATAGAATATCGAGGTAGCTCTTGGTGCTGCTTGGGTTGACATCAATGACAACCACCTATCAGAACTCACCTCTACATCCAATAAATGTCTTTGAGATTTACAAGGAAGAAGGGTTTTATTCGTTCATGGAGTTTCCCTATGAGAATATCTTCAATACAACACTCTTACAAATGTGTCATGACGCATAATATTCAAAATTTCCAAGAGAATGGAATTTATTCACGACAATGGTGCCAAGATGTTACCACTGAAGTTGTTACAAAGGCACAACTCAAGGGGCAATTGAGAGGACGGCCACCACTATCACCTTAATAACCTATCCTCTTCACTTTAGGTTGCCTCTCTTCTGGCTCAAGGAGGATATCCCTAAGAGGATTACTAATGTTGAGAAATGAGGTACAAGGTGAAGTGAGAGTACCTTTACAATAACAATTTTTTTGGGGGTCTTTTAGGGTTTCCAAATACGTGATTGAAGGAAGTAGATAACTGTATCAAATCCAACAAGGGTTAGGAATAAGAGATTAAAACCAAAGAAGAATAGTAATCCCTCATCCAATCAAGATTAACAATGGAGATAGAGGCCCTATAAGAAGGGGTCCTCAAGGGAGAAACCTTCAATAAAAAGATCAACTATAGCTTAATAAAGCTACCCAATACTTCTTGCTAAGGTTCCAATATGGATAGACAAAGAAAGGCACCAAATGTATATCAAACCAACAAAGGGAGAAGGAAAGGATTTACCCTAAAATCTCTTCCCTCTAATGGTGGAGAAATCCCTTCAATGGATTAATCTAGTTTATTTGTAGAATACTTGAATTGTTTTATGATTTATCATTAGTATTTATGCACCAAATAAAATCCAAGATAGAAAATATTCAAGAATGGACACCTATCATCCACAAACGAAGAAACATTTCCACAATCATATGCTCCAAGAGAGATACAACAATCAAGCTCCAAGGAGTTTAAGCCTTAAAAATCCAACCATTAGCAACAATGAGGAAGGAGACCCCTTTATATGGAGTGTTTATCTACTTCTTTTACAATAAAGTAACAATATCTCATGTGAGTGTTGAGATTGCAACAAGATGATGGAGCTTAGTGAAAAGAGTCGCCTTCACTAAGTGGGCCCGCAGGCTATTTTTGGCGCAAGTCTATTTTTAGACTATGTCTATTTTTAGACATATGGATCATGTCTATGGATTGCAGGTTGCTGTTATGGATGATTGATCAAGTTGGGAAAAATAGATGGACTTCTATTTTATGAAAGTGTGAGTGATCACAGTGTGAGTGATCAAGTCTATTTTAAGACTGGCTGTCAAAAATAGAAAAGTCAAATATTATTATCTCACAATAATATTTGGACTATAAACTTAATCTTATTCTCTTGGAGCACTCCAGTTTGAGCTACAGAGGTGGCACATGCAGCTGTCAGAAGGAAATACGCTTTT
>APFE031094870.1:0-13529 GCA_000404065.3 Pinus taeda | reverse complement strand
AGCAAGCATGAGGTGCTTGCTTCAGCCTGTACAAAGCTCTCTTGAGTCGACACACATGTGACTCACGATAGAAGGTCTCAAAACCTTCTGGCTGCTCTATGTACACCTCTTCCTCAATCTTGCCATTGAGGAATGTAGTCTTCACATCCATCTGATAGATTTTCCAACCCATCTGTGCTGATAGTGCCAACATCAAACTGATAGATTATTACTTTGCTACAGGAGCAAAAGTCTCATCATAGTCGATCCCCTCGACCTGTGAGAAACCATGGGCAACAAACCTTGCCTTATGTTTCTCCACGCTACCATCAACAGCATGCTTTACCCTGTAAAGCCAACGGGAACTCACAACTGACTTGTTCTCTGGCCTTGGAACCACATCCCAAATATTGTTCCGAACCATGGAGTCATACTCCTCCACCATAGCATCAACCCAAGATGTTTCAGTCTCTACACATTCCCCAATCAGGGCCATGTAACCAGTGTACCACTTAGATGACCTCCTCTGTCTACACTGAGAAGATGGCTCTCCCACATTCTCTCTCGTATCCATCAACAATCTATCAGCCTCCCTTATGCATTTCTGCCCCTCTCTGGAAGACTCTACATGAGTGGATGTCTCCACTCCTGGAACCTCTGTTGTGGCTGCTCCGCATCAATCTGAGACTCCTCCTCATTAAGAACTAAAAGTTCCTCCTTTTAATACAACTTGATCTCCCTCTCAAGGGAAACTCGCATGGCCTTCATCTCATCGAACTTAAGATCTCTATGAATAGTGTCCTCTTACTGGTAGGCAAATACACCCAGTAGTTGTGGGGAGTATCAGTGTACCCCACAAGTATCCCCAACTTTGTTGTCGGCTCTAGCTTCTTTTAGGCATCCTTGGTCACATGGCAATAAACTGATGAGCCAAAGATCCTAAAGTGACCCACATATGGTCTCTTCCTGGAGAAAGATTCCTCTGGTGTCTTCATCCCAAGTATGCTATGTGGGCTTCTATTCTGCAAATAAACCATTGTGTTGCATGCCTTAGCCCACAAATGAAGTGGTAGGCCTTGGTCATGCAGCATTGCCCGAGCTACCCCCACAATCATTTTGTTCTTCCTCTCAGCCACCTCATTTTTCTGTGGGTTATAAGGTGTCGTCAACTCCCGTTTAATTCCTTCTGTTGCACAGAAGTCCTTAAACTCTTGAGAGACATACTCTCCACCATTATCGCTTCACAAGGCTCTGATCTTCTTTCCTAATTCTTTCTCAATCAAGGCTTTGAACTCATAAAACCTTGAGAAGGTTTGATCCTTCTTCTACATGAAATTGATCGAGCATCTACAAGAAAAATCATCAATGAAAATCACATAGTACCTTTTTTTAGCGATGGAGGTTGTCGAGAATGGTCGACACACATCTGTATGAACTCGCTCCAAGGTTACTTCAGCTCGACTGTCTCAATCATGAAAGGAATATTTTTCATACTTACCCAAGGTACAACCTTTGCATGTGTCCACTTTCTCAAGCTTACCTTTGGGAAGTCCAGTAGAAATCTATTGCATTATCTTAAAGGCCCCATGATGCAAGTGGCCCAACCGTCTATGCCATAACTTGCCAATATCTTGGCTTTGCACCAATTATGCTTTGGAACTCAATGTAGCACAATCATCTACCTCCAGCCTGTAGAGATTCTTCACTCGAATCCCAATCCTCTTGGTCTGACCCGTGGCTATGTGTCTCAGGAACACCTTTCCTTTATTGAAGACTACATCATAGCCTTTTTCTTCCAACATCGCAACCAATACCAAGTTTTTCTTCAGTCCAGGCACATACTTTACATCAGTCAGGGTGAGAAGAGCTCCATGCTCCCTCTGAAACATAACTGTACCTTCACCTGAAATGTTGTACTTTCCATCATCACCCATCTCTATGCACATCTGGATGTCTTTCTCCTCCAAAGTACTGAATAAACTCTTATCGTCGGTCATGTGGAATGAGGCTCCACTACCAGGTACCAAACAAAACCCACCATCGATGAAACCATGCATGCGATGAGGGTAAAATCCAATTCAAACTATGAGGCCAGTGCCTCACCATCTGATCCTTTTGAGGGTCCCTTCTTGGATTTCTTCAATGGGAAATTAGTTGCATAATGGCCCACCTCATGAAAATTAAAGCATCTCACTTTAGATTTGTCAATCTTCTTCCCACCATGGGAGGAACTCGATTTGGAATGGGAAGCCTTCCCTTTCCCTTTCTACGGCTTACCTTCTAAGGCTAGATTTTCTTCATCATCATGCTTAGATGAAGAACCATCTATGGTGCTTCTCCTAATCTCCTCCTGCATCAGATCCAACCACAGTCATTCCCAGTCTAGCAGTTTCTCTCTTCCATCAACTGAGTCTTGGTAGTTATGCTAGCTTTTAGGAAGACTGAGGAGAGCAAGACTCACCATATCATCATTAGCTGTCGTGATTCCTACACTTCCAAGCTCATCTCTGTAGGTGGTGAGCTTGTTAAGATATGTAGAGATCATGTTGCCCTTTTCACACTTGATTTTTCGAAGCTTGTCCTTCAACACCAGCTTCCTCTAGTCATTGTTGTTTTGATATAGATCCTTCAATGTTTTCCACATTGAAAATGGAGTCTCCTTCCCATGGACAATCCAGACAATATGGTCTCAAACTCCCTCTAGAAGAATCCTCCTCGCTCTCGCCACACATTTCTTCCATTCCACTAATTCTTGGGCATTAGCTTTTGTTGGCTCGTGGACTTCTTGATCAATGAAGTCCTTCAAACCATTGTCTCTAATACTGCTTCCATGTGATCCTTCCATGCTATGTAATTCGAGCTGCCATCCAGGGCATACTTGAGTCTCAAGCCATTGAACACCATTGGTGAACTTTGAGATGTGATAAGAAATCGATTTTTGTACCTACAATCAAGAACTTCGAACTTTGAACTTCTCCCTTCTTTGTATATTTTTCTCTGCTTTTATCACCTTTGCTCTGATACCATGTAGAAATTCTCACTGTAGATTAAACTGATTATGCAATGTACTAAAGCAAAATACTTATCCAATCAAACTTGTGGAAGCTTAATCGATTTTGAGCAAGATCAAACATAACACATATAATAGAGAAGAAGATTCAATCACACATGAAACATAGAAGAACACTCTAGGGAAAGCCTCAGCTAAAAACCCTGCTATCTGTATTATCATAAAAGTGGAAATATCTCAGGATTACACAGAGCTTTAGCTCTCAATTTATCCAGCTCTCAGTACAATCCATCACTGCTACTCATAAACATAATAGAAAACACATATGCCTACTCCTCTGCCCTCCAAGCCTCCTATTTCCTTGCGATGTTTCTCCTGGGTGATCCAGCTGTAACCTTTGTGATTCTCACCCCACACACTACTCTCATCTCTGTAGAACTACGCAATCCTCCAGAAATGAATTCCTTCTGCATGCAAGAGATATTCACATGGGAATATTCTAGCAACTGATAGTACATTGTCCCTGCCTTTAATCTCAACTGGGCCTTTGTCTGAACTGACATGCATGAGTTATTTATGAGAGAATATTCAATTATTTAAAGAACACTAGCTGCATGCATGCATGCATTAACTGACTGAACTCACAATTAGTTCCTCAAAATATTTGGAACTAATTTAACTAGACTTAAACTCGGTTAACTGAGCTAACTAAATACAACTCAAATACAACTCATCCTTATCTCCTTAATTAAGGGATAACTTCCTCAATCAGAGGGATAACTGTTGCATGTCTTCACAAAGACTTCATGTTTGAATTTCACCAACTAATTAACTCAAGATGAATTAATTAATTATTTTTCAAACAGCTAGTGAGACTAAATTTGAATTTTAATTCAAAGACAAATTGAAATTGGAATATATCCTGAAATGCTATCTATAGCAATGCTATTTTTAGCATTTCTTGTTGCTATTTTCAACATATCCATCATAAGAGCTTGAAAAAAAACTAAGTTATCTAAGATCTAGAAAATTTGTCTCTAATTAAATTAGGATGTATCATCATATTAAAATCCAAAAATTTAGGTTAGATATACGTCAAAAATAGCAAAGCCTGTAATAAGACTTCAAACTTATTGCCTAATCAAAATTGAAATGTGTGTGTGTACTATGTCAAATATTAGAGATTGTGAAAAAATATATGATTAAAGGCAAAATAATAATAAGTTAACAATAAATCTACAAATATAGTTCTGACCTTCACAAAAACTAACATTTTAATTTTAATTTACTTGCCTTTTCTCTGTGCATTTGTATTCCTCATACACGATTTCAAAGTTAAACAATTGTGAAAGATATATATATATATATATATAGACATAAATTTATATTTTTTATATAGACATAAATTATATGGATAAAATTAAAATTTAATTAAAAAAATAAATAATTTAATGTAATTAGATAAAGTTAATTTAATAAAAATCAAATTTTGACCTTTGTATGAACATATTTATATGCTTGCAACATGAACTAGGTTTCATGTTAATTTTCATGCTTTATGGCATAATGTAAGAACTAAGTCTATACTATGTAGTTTATTTGATTTGAAAGTTTTTTGTCTCACAAGAATAAGCTTAATCCTTGAAGAATATAAAAGTTATTGTGTATATACATAACGCATTTTTCTTTAAAATATAAATGAAAATACAGTTTTCTTTTCTCAAGAAACAAATATAAAGATATAATGTTAGTCAATTTCATTTGTAATCTTGTCTAGTCTTGATTAGTATGATTGGGTAACTATCATACTAAGATAGATAATTTTTCTTAATAACAAAGCTATGCAATCAGATGGAAGGATCCAGAAGGCCAGTGAACAAATAAACTGGATAAATACAGAAATTAAAGGGCTAGAGATGAATATGGTAAAAACTTTTGAACAGAAGGAATGTTTTGACTCACTATCAGTCGTTGTACATAGTGTGAATAAAACTTTGAATGATGTTAATTTTTCAATTTTTGTATTGAAAGTTTTTGTTAGAGAATCAAAGACACAAATTAAAAGCATAGAGGAAAAGGTAGACTCTGAGTTCAACTCTACTTAGACTCTTATGGAAAAAAATTTAGAAAAGATTGAGCAACTTTTTGTATCTCCCAAAGATAAAAATATCCCAACCTCTATGTTGCTTAGCTACCATGTACCCATTCAGCATGCCTCAAAACCTGTAGTGAGGTTTTCATTTCTATTTCCCCAAGAGAAACCAAACAAACACACTGGCACCAAAGAATCTTTTAGTGAATCCTATTCTCTTTTCACAAGGACCATGACCAAAGAAGAAGAGTCAGGATCCTCAGGATGACATCTTTTGCCTATATATGAACCTTTGTCTAGCCAATTCACTAGATATCCAACTCCTGACCTCAATGGTAAGGGAAAGATGCCATAAACTCAGACCTTCCGGTCTGGATCTTATAAAGAATGAAATATTGATGGCTTGAGTGTTGGTCAAATTAGGAAAATGATTGACCAAATGTATACTAAATATAAGCTTATGTGTACGAGAGGAAAATCTGAAATTGAATCTTGCAAAAATCTCATCCAATGCTTTATAGGTACCCTACAGAGATGGTGGGAAGTAGAATCTTCCGCTAAATTACTTGCAAAAATGGAAGCAGAATTTGTTAAGGATGAAGCGGGAGATGTTATCCGCAATGAAAATGGTGACCCACAAAATAATATGATTGGAGACTTAACCTCCTTCATCCTAGAACATTGGTGTGGAGCAACAATAGAAATTACAAATAAACATGATCCTGATGAATCTCAAATGTAAGAAAATGTCCCAATATGAAGATTTCCATAGAGATTGGACACAAAGAATTCACAAAGTAAAAGAAAGTCAGAATGACCTATGGAAACAAGTATATTTAGCAGCATTACCCTACGAATTTGTTGAATGCATCCAGCAACAAGAGGTGTTCCAAACTTCTTTTGAAAAATATGCATGGGGAGAGATATATTGCAACATAGTAAAAGCCTTTGTAGGACTTTGCACCGCCATGAAAGTCAATAAATCCTTACAAAAGATGTCCAAACTACCTGACAGCAAATTCATTTGCAATAAATATGGGTTGATTATTGATGATCCAATTGTGCAAAGAAGAAAACACATAAAATCCCAGAAGAAAGGTCATAAACAGTCGGCTAAAAGTCATCCTCATTAGTCAAACAGGCACAAGAAAGGATCATATAAAATAGTTCCCAGAACACACTACTATGAGCCCAAAGATATCCATCTTAAATCTCAAAGAAAAAATATGATTACCTGTTGGTTATGTGGACAAACTAGACATACTGCAAAAACATGTCCTCAAGGAAGAGAGTCAAGGGAAAATAGAGGCAAAAAGACATAAGAATATGCCTCTAGAAGACCTAGAATCCACTTCAAGGAAGAAGTACACCTGATGAAGCAAATTGTTGCAGTTCATCAGAATCATCTGATTTGAGTTTATCTGAGTTTGAACATAGTGAAGAACAAGTGAATGTCCAATAGTGCAATTGCATACATGTTGATGAGTGAAACTGAAGCCCTTCTGAGACAGACTCAAACTTTAGCTAAGAAACAGAAACAGAAAAGCAACAGCCAAAGAGAAAGTGTGTATGGCACACACTATTGATGATGATGAATCAATATTTCTAGTAGGCATCAAGATGCTTGCAGAAGGAGAAATGAAAGAAAAACTTCTAGAAACTTTTTTACAAATCAGACACAGAGATCTTGGTAATACCTCAAAAGGTAATATTTCTAAAGCACTGTTTATTGATGCTTCTTACGAGAAAAACAAAAATATTTTCAGAGAAACCAACAACATACAAAACCAAGGTTTTTATCTCTAGGATAAGTCAGTGATGAGATTCATCATTTAAAAAAGGAAATATTTGAGTTGAAAGAAAAAATCTCTCAGATAGAAAAAGGAAAATGGCAAGAACCAGCAGAAAACCCTAATGTCGAGATTTTTGAAGATAGGCAAAATAGTGGCATAGGGTTTGGAAATATGAAGATCATGACCATTCAGTATCAGCAACACCATGTACTATTAAATGTTAATATACAAGGAGAAAACTTCACTCGCAGAACATTAATAGATTCAGTTGCAGACATAAATGTTTTAAACAAAAAAGTGATCCCAGCCAAATACTAGACACCTGCATATAGGCAAGTCACTAGGGTAGGTACACAATATTTTCAATAAGAAGTCTCCAATGTAACTCTTTGTTTTTCAAGATATTGTATGAAAATGAAGTTTGTAGTCGGAAATATTCCAATTAACTGTATTTAAGGCAATATTTTTCTTGTTGTTGTTGAACCACATGGATCAGCTAGATTATAGGATGGAAAAGTTGGTTATTATATATATGTCCCTAATAACAAAGATTTCTTACAAACCATCACATTGCCTTTTATTTCAACACCAAGAATATCCACCATGGTTCAGACTATGCAGGAAGTTAATCTGATAGAAAGAAATTGGGAGAATTAAAAGACTTCAAGTCCTCTCTCAGAATTAAAGAACAACTATAGCCCCCAAAGGTACAACAAAAAATCTCAGAGCTCAGAGAGAAATTAGAAAAGGATTTTTGTTCTGAAAACCCAAATTCTTTCTAGCATAGAAAGAAACACAGAGTTTCATTGTCGTTCAAACAAGAATATGATGGACAATCATGCAAGATTCAACCCATACCTATGAACAACGAATACAAAACACTGTGCCAAAAAAAAAAATCTCATATCTCTTAAAAATAAGATTGATCAAAGAATCTAGCAATCCCTGGAACTGTTATGGGTTCTATGTAAATAAACACTCAGAACATATTAGAGGTGTTCCCATATTATTCATAAATTACAAACCTCTAAATTATGTACTAGCGGATTATACATATCCTATTCCCCACAAAGGAAGCCTAATAAGTCGAATAGCAGGAGCTAAAGTTTTCTCTAAATTTGATATGAAATCTGGGTTTTAGGGGGTTGTCGTAAAAGAAGAATATAGATTCAAAACTGCCTTCAACATTCCTGTTGGTCATCAGGAGTCGAATGTCATGCCCTTTGGCCTAAAACATGCACCATCCAAATTTCAAAATTTCATGGACTAGATTTTCAAGCCATACTTTGATTGGCTCATTGTATATATTGATGATGTGTTAATCTTCTCTAAATTTGTAGAAGAACATTTCAAACATGTACAAATTTTTACACAGGTAGTCAAGAGAAGTGGGCTCGTACTAAGCAAGAAGAAAATGGAATTGTTTCAAACAAAGATCAAATTCCTAGGACATACTATTGAGGATGGCCAAATCACATGATAAAAGCATGCACTTGAATTTGCTGATAAATTTCCAGATATGATCACAGATAAAAAACAATTGCAAAGATTCCTAGGTTGTTTGAACTACGTCAACAATTTCTATGAAGGATGTTCCCATGATAGAAAATTGTTAAACCAAAGATTGAAAAAAGATCCAGCGCCTTGGACTTCAAAACATACCAATGCCATCAAAAAAATAAAATCTAAGGTAAAAACTTTACCTATTCTCTACCTTGCAGATGAGGATTTGCAAAAAATTATAGAAAGTGACGCCAACAACATTGGATGGGTAGGTATTCTCAAGAAAACTAAAGAAGGAGAAGAACAAGTTATACAGTTTTCTCCAGGCACATGGAACCAAGTAGAACAAAACTATTCTACAATTGAAAAAGAGGTAAAAGTTGCATGGAATTATATAGACAAATTTGACATCAACCTTATGCATAAAAGGTTTCTTCTCAAGTCTGATGCTTCTGCTTTAAAGAAAGTGTTAACAAAAGACATCAAAAAGTGTGGAGAGTCCAAGTTTTCCATATGGCAAGCTTTGTTTGCAAATTTTGATTTTGATGTCGAGCATATAAAGGGAGAAAGAAACTATCTACCAGATTTTTTGAGTCGGGAGTATCTAGAAAAAGAAAATCATCTAATGGTTATTGTCACTGAATGGGACCCTAAAACATAACAAGCTTCATTTTCTCCTTTGGAGGAAGCCCCTTATTCAAATTGGTATCAGAGCCAGTAACGTCTGGTTCATACGAGTATTTATCTTTTAAACTCTCTCAAAAGATAACATGGAACCAGGAAGAAGATTTGTTTCATTCAAAGAACTTCCGAAAGAAGAAACATAAGAAAATAATTTTGATATGACAAATATGTTTCATAGTGCATCATCTTCAATGATTAAGTCTGCAGAAATAGAGTTAATAGAAAGTCAGCCATCAACCCGATGGGTTCTCCCTTCCATTAGCCCACCAGAAGTTTATGGTGATTTATCTATGTTTCAGTTGAAAGCTATAACTAGATTCACTGTTAAAGAATGTATCTCTCAGATCCAAGAAAATGTTGAATCCATTCAAACCATTTCCCTTTTAGATCCTAAAAAGCTTCAGGAAGAAGCTCGAAGACATGGTACTTCTTATCTACATCTTGGTTGTATCCGGGTGTGAATAAATTATTTAACCCACAGAGGGCTTAATACATATGTCTACTAACAGATATCTCACACATAACAGATATACGGATTCATTAAGTGGTGGTATCATGGCTCCTTTATCAAATGGTCATGTATGGTTTGATTGCCACCCAAATTTCTCATTATATGTGTATGATGAACACATAAAGGACAAACATTATAGTTCATACTAGTGGGTGTTTCAGGCACACCAACACATTATATCCAGCCATTCTGCATATACCCAATCAAGAGTCAAAATCCAGCACCCTGGTAATCACAAATGCTCACAATCAAAAGATTGAGCACCAGACCATCAAATGGGAAGATCTCAGCTTTCCTGAAAATTGGGTAGTAGATCTACCTCAGTCGCCCAATGTTCAAAGTATCATGACTGCTCATATACAAGAACGACCGGCTAAAGCTACTATGTTCTTCCCTAGAAGATCTACTTTGGATTGCAAAATAATACAAGAATCCTGTTAAGCCTCAAAATACCATATAAACCCCAATCATATTTCATGTCAGCGATCTACTTCCACATCTATAAATACTCCATTTGTAAGATTCTCACGTGTTGATTTACTTGAACTCACTCAGCTATTACATTTTTCCACTCTTGAAGTAAAATGTCATGTCTGCCAAACAGTAGTTTGCTTACAAATCTCTCGCAGATCTAGTTCTCCACAAAAATCACAACCCCAGGACTGGAGAGGCCCCTTCCACTGTTACTACAAACTCATGTACAAACCCAAAATGCTCTAACATTCCATTCCCTCATGACACTGTCCTAATGATTCATGAATTACCCACTCTAGAGAATGAAGACCCCCATCTCACTGAAATGTTTAGCATGAAGATCTTAGAAATATCCCTGACAACACCTCCGGCCAATCTATGCTGAAAAATGGAAACCCACTTGGCAATTAAGAAACACTAAAGTAATGGATGCAAATCTACAGCCTCATCAGGACTTACAACACCTTCTACCAGAACGAAAGATTTACGCTAAGTCCAACACTTAGATACATGATATGGTGTATAAGAATTCAATGATGTATTCTGATCTTGCAGACGAATCATTAAGGGAAAGTTTTCATGATATCAGTTTGATGTGGAATGAGGGAAGCAATAGAACCAAAACATTTCATAAATATTATACTATCAATAGAACTAGATACTCTAAACATCCTGTAAGAATAATGTGGCCACAAAAGGATCCAAGCCTTGTAATTCATAACACTGTCTATAATTTCTAACAGATTAACCTTTGGTTGTATTTATTATTCACCTAGTTAACCCAGCTCTGAATATAATAGTATTTTAATATTAAATTAATTAGAGGTAGTTAGACTGGGGTTCTTGAATGATAAAGTAGTCGTTAGAGGGTTTTAGCTGTCGGAGTCTCTGCTTATACTATTTAACACGATGGGCTAGATCTGTATTTTCAACTTGTCATGATGATGAACCACATTGGTTGGTTCGAAACGCGTTGGCAAAAATCTTGCTTATGTGATTTACGCTGAAGCTCTCCTTATAACTAAAAATTTCCAAGGCTATAAAGATCTCTAGTGGGATCTCTTATGTAGAGAAGAAAGATCATAAATGCATTATACATTATTAAAATTTGGACCCGTCTTCATTACAGAGTTATTGTTACAACCAACTTGGTTACAGGAATGGTGGAGATGGTATGGGATAAATAAGATTGATATGGATCGAAGGTAATTTTGAAAAAGACTTTCAAAGTGATTGCCAGGAGTGCATGGAGTGTAATGGCATGGAGTTTTTTCACCTTCGCTGTAAGACTATTACAAATCTATAAAAAAAAAAATCCGATGATCGCATATTAGGCTACTTCATGAGAGGACATCATCATTGGTTAGTCTTAACCAAAGTAAACCATCAGATTATCCTGGGGAAACCAATGATTGTTTGAAGGATTTATACAAAAGCATGGGAGACTAGTAGAGCATATCATCATAATAATGGTCGATTCCCTGGTACAAATCCATTGGGAACATAACTTAAAAGACTCCAAGGGGTCTCGTGGGCTTCTCCTGAAAAGCATCCATAGTGTACAATAATGTCCTGTCACTTGACTTTGATTGTGACAGATTTTCATGGGATTTTATAAGAAAAAACTCCACATTGTAAATATCTTTTTTGTAGGATTTGGAATAATCTCTACTTTGTAAAAATTCTGATTTTTCGATACTCGGAGCACTTCTTCGAATTTTGGTGTGATTTGATCCACATCTTGAAATCTCAGTACGATTGTCTTTTGGTGTGATTTTATCCATATTTTGGAATCTCAATGCGATTGTTTGATGTTTGTCCCCTTCTCATCCTATAAAAAGAGAGAAGTAAGGCTCATTGGGGCATTCAAAGTTGGAGTGTCTAAGAGTTAGAGTCTTGTTGTTTGAAGTCTGAGATAATCTTCATGCTCTGCATCTGTGAACAACTGTGTTCGATCTACTTTCATCAGGGAGAAAGTCTCTTTTAGAGTCGAGTTTGAAAAGCCTGTGTATCAGGGCCTAACAACCTTGGTAAGAACATAAAGTGGCTGAACTCATTAAGTTTGACTCTGTGTGTTTTTTGGAAAGTTCAAAGACAGAGTCTGCAAAAGGCCAAGTAGCCTCTGGAATGCATCTTAATTTGAGGTGTAGCGTCTGGTAAATGCCCAAGTAGTCTATCTCTAATTGAAGTTTCTCTAAGTATTCCAGCATTGTAATTCATCTTTTGAAATCAATAAAATAGAGAAGTTTTTCAAAATGTTCCACATGATTTTATGTTTTGTTATGTTATTTTAAATATTCTGTGAGAGGAGAGGTTCATCTAAGGTTCGTCGGAGGTTCACCGAGGATCGAGGGACGTTTTGCTCGTGTTGACAAGAGGTCGTTGAAGAGCATTATTACATGAAGATCCAGAGGTTCGTGTACGGATTTGTGTAAAAATTCATGGATTCATATAAAAATTCATGTATTCATCACACAAAAAAACATAGAAATTACATAGCAAGCTTCATTTTCTCCTTATTAACAATAATAATTATATATTTTACATATTCTTAACTATTAAATCTACTCAAAATAAAAATAAATAAAAAATTCGAATCAAACATTATTTTTTTTCCATGCTAATTTTAAATTCATTTAAAATATATAACAATTTATTTTATCTTCCATGCTAATTTTAAATTCATTTAAAATATATATATTTTTATTTTTAATTTAATAAAATATTAGAGCAAGTTATATTATATACCAAACTATTAATCAAGCTCAATGTTTTATATGTTCCGTTCTAATTCATCTACAAGTCTTCAAAATCATGAATGAAGCTTAATTTGTCTTATATGTCCATTCTAAATTTATTTTCAAAAAAAAACTATTTATCAATTTTAATTTAATAAAATATAAATACACCATTTATAAGTTTATTATATAGCAAAAATAATTAATAGCTGTTATTTGTGGAAATTTTCCTTTTCAAAATGAAAATTGCTTTCCTAGGTGTCCCATTTGTCTGTCTTATACGCAACTTCCCGGATTTTCGTATATTTTGTGTTGGACAGATCTCAGATTGTTTCTTTCATTAAAAAATTAAAAAGAAAAGATTTTCAAATCAATCATGTTGTTTTCGAATATTTTAAAAAGAGGTGGCGTGAAAGAAATTAGAACCGAATAAAATGCAGAAGAATCTAATGGATGATGCGTGTCGTTGAAATCATGAGTGCTTATTTTGAAATTCTCTAAGAATTTTAGATTTGAAAACTGAATATATAATAAATTCAGCATTTCAACATTAGTATTATTCCTCCAGGTTTATGTTCACTGAAGCCAAAGCCAAGGCGGCCTAGCCGCAATAGTAATCGCATCTACGCTAATATGTTATTAAAATATATGTTTTTTATATATCAACATGGTTGTATTGTATTTATTTTGTAATGGAATTTTTATAATTTTAAGATATCACTGAATTCGCATATATTATATATTT